>APFE031759064.1:305088-433663 GCA_000404065.3 Pinus taeda | reverse complement strand
AGTGTCGAGAATGGTTTGCTTTTCAGGGCATTTTGGACATTTTTCGACTTTTCGAGATGGTTCCATGACCGCTGACCCATCATGGCAGGTATCATTTTTTCACTGGCATATAGGTTAGGGACATCATTCCGTTGCATTATGCATGCTGACCTCCATCAGTCGATACATCTGCCATAGAGACGATCCCATCGTTTTATGGTTCATAAACCATCTTCACTCGCCGATTTTCAAACCATGACACGATGGTAGAGCCATCCTTTACATGGGCATCGTAGTTAGCACCTCACTGACATTTGGTGCCCATGCTGCTTTATTTGAGTAGGCTCGGGAGTCCTCTGTAGTCCCGCCATGACTTATGCGTTGAAGACTCATTCCTCTCAGCTTTTTCGCTTTGTTCTGGCCTTATACCCTAGAGCCTCCTTTGTGTTGAGTTGTACTGCTGCATTGCATGTTGACCATTTGCACCTTTTGGCCTAGAGCCGGCTTCACTGGACTCGTGTTTAAGCAAACTTTTGACCATGACGTCTGAAAAAATCAACCTTGCATACCTTTAAACTTCTGCAACTTGACATACCTTGACCCATGGAAAGGACATACCTTTGAGTGTCACCGACCAGTTTTCGCCTCCCTGCATTGAGCATAGGAAAGTTCCCTTCCCAGGAACTAGATCATCTGTTTCACCGACACTCGTCCTTGTCCATTATACCATAGCATTCTTTTATTCTTTTTCGAGCTTAACAGAAAAAGACAAAAAAATTAAATATTTCAAAAAGAGCGGGAACAGGACAGTATTTCCACTTATTATTGGCAGCTAGAGTCAGTCGTGTCGCCCTTGAACAAAGAACTCAAAGCAAAGTCTCCTCCGTGTGTGTGGGATTTAGTTTGACTTAGGTTTGCCATAACCATTGTTATCGAGTCAGTTCTCCCCCGATTGGTTACCTCTCCCAATCATATGGAGGGTTCGTTCATGCCTCCTGCATGACGAACTTATACAGATTCATCATATGCTGCCATAGTCACATTGAGTCGTGCTTTTGTTCAAGGGAAGTTAGCCTGAGTCGGCCTCTCTGCGGTGTCTCTTGACTCATTTTTCAGTCGGCCATCCCGGTTGTCAGTGTCATGTCTTACATCACATCAGTTATATTGGTCCTTTACTCGTGCTGGTTTGAGAAGGTCCCCATTGACTTCTTGCCGGCGGGTCTTGTCCTCATCGACGACGACATCTTGCTCTGAGGGCAGGCCTAGAGTTGCACCCTGGCCCTATTTTCATTATTGATAGGTTACCTTGTGCTCAGCATCGATTAGCATTATGGGTCTTTGACTGAGTGGTTTCCCTTGTGTTCGACGTCAGCTTACATTATCACACATTGGGATTCGTGCGGTACCTTGTTTCCATTTGACCCTATTGGTGGATTCCCCGCCTTTGTGTCAGCTTTCATTATTGGTTGGTTCAGAGGGTTTCTGCCGTGCGCTAGCTACATCTTGTGTACGCCAGAAACGTACCTTGGTTCGGTTACTACATCCTTCTTCGTCCGATTCCTTCCACATTATTGGCCTACGGGTTACACTCGCGCTTGATTGATGAAGGATGCCTTAATGCCTTCCTTCTAGCGGATCTTTCCCTATCTCCGACTCATTGCTCTGGGGCAAAGATCCAAAGTCCATTTGGCAGTACCTTGGGGTTTGCAGCCATTAGTGGCAGATCCTTCGCTATCGACAGTGGCAAACCACCATTGTCACCTGATCGATAGATTCTTACAGGTGTTCGACTTCAGCTCATTTATTCACACTTGTTAGTTTGTACTGGGTACCTTGACGCTCATTATCATTATCGGTGAGTAGTCTCGCGTTTGTTAACGGTATACATTAATGACTGGTAATCAAACGATTTCTCACGTGGTCGACTTCAGATCATTTATTCCCATGGTGTAGAAATGTACCACGGCGGTCGGTGAAGACCTCAGGTTGTATCAGCATTCATTGGTTCACTTGACAGTTGCTCCTGTTACTGCTAGTCGATACCATTCCACCTTATATGTTGCAGTCAGTCATGGCGACATTCTATAGGCTGACACCTGATTTTGCAGTGCAGTACCATCCTTATCCATCATGTTCAGTTGGTACCTTTTGGGATCAGTCTTTGATATCAGTGATCCGTTGTATCTTCCATCATCATTGACAGTTTATATGTGATATCCAGACATGTACTTGTTTGATTATGATTAGATGATCCATTATGTATTTTCCAGTCATTTATACTTGTATACTTAGTGGATCCGCTTGTACTTGATATGCGGACATGCTTTGCTTTCTCTGAGCATGGGTATGCCCACCTCAGACGGTGTTTCTCTCTGATCTTCTTTTGTGGCTTGGCAGGCTGAATTCCGGTGAAGTACTCCTCAGCTTTTGGCAGGTTTCCTTTAACTTGCTTAATATATTTCGGCCATCATGTACCCCTTCTAACCTCATAGATTAGGGGGCATCTGTTATAGCTCCAAATATCACTATTATGGTTTGTGATGCTGCACTCATGGCCTAGGGCAACCCCTCCTTCCAAACCTGGTCCAAAATCTAAAAAACAGTGTTTTATTCCCTGTACGCGACATTGTCCTGAGTTAAACGCATGTATATGCGGGTTCATATACACCCAACCCGCGTATACGTATTAAAACACTTAAAAAATATAAAACTCCTTATTTTCGGGTAGAGATCGTGGGTTTTACCTGCTGATCACCTGTTAGTGCCTGTGGCCTCAACTTTCCCCGACCAATTCCTAACTAAAAAACTACTTTGGAATTGGTATAAAAAGACACCAAAGGCAAGGCCTAAAGGAGGAGAGAGTAGAGAGAAAGGTTATTATACTGAGATTTCCCCCTGATCAGGTCTGAGGACCCTTGTGCCTTCTGCACTTCCCCCATTTTGTACAGGAAACCCTTGTTTCCTTGTGATTTGATGTTCATCCCTTAGTTATGACATCTTGGAGTGAGTATTGGAAGGAGACCTACTAGAGGCTTGAGGCGGGACGGATCCAGAAGGAGGCTGAGCTTTGAGCCTGCAGAAGTGGTTCAGGTGATATTGCTCTTTTTTGTACTATTCTATTTGTCTAATAAAGAAACACGTCTTGTTCCCGATATGCTTCTTTCTTTATGTTAATGATGTTCATGTTTGAATTTCATGTATGAATGGATGTCTAAAAGTTGATAACTAACTCCTTTCTTGTATAACATAAAGATGATTTTTATATAAATCTTTGTCCATATACTGCTGCATTCTTTGAAATTGTTGGTTTTGCAGGGAAAAGGAGTGGAAGGGACGTGAAGAAGGGTTTGGACCCTTGAGGAGCTACCCGAATGTAGGACCTGAGGTACGTCCTTCTCACCTTAGAAATAGCTTTTTCTAGCATAATGGCTGTGTGTGTGCATGTTTCTTGATTTAGACAACTTTCAGTCTGCTAGGATTCCACCCAAGAGCCTTAGGGGATAAAATCTTGCAACAATAGGACTTGAACTATTGGAACCCTTGTAAGTCTCATCTTACTACCCTGATGACATCCTATGGTGGAAGAAAAGAAATATGAGGGAGAAAGAGATCCTTCCAAAATGTTGCTTGAAGAATCCCTCAAGTGACAGAGGAATGAGATGATGGATAATTTTTCCCAAATCCTTCAGTGGGTAATAGTGGGTGAAGCATATTCATATGAAAACGACCTCAGAGACAACACCCCCTTTAAGGTACAAGTGAAATTTGATATTCCTATATTTTAACGGAAAATAGATGAAAATGCCATAGCTAAATGGTTAAATTTGTCAGAAGTATATTTTTTGGTGCCTGATTTTTCCAATAGGGAAAGGATTACTTTTGTACTCCTCAAACTTGATCCCCACATCAAGGACTAGTGGGAAACCTACTGTGAGAAGAGGGATGAGGAGGAACCCTCACTATTTCCAGTTGCACCAACTTGGAATCCTTTCTGAGACACTGTCACGAAACAATATTACATTTTCATATGCTATGAAGATAAGTAGATAAAATGGACCACACCATGGTAAGGAAGTGACCAAGACATGACATATTTCACATTCATACCCTTTGTACGAAGTTGGTACAAGGATTCTGAGTGGCATATGGTACTAAAGTACCATGGTTGTTTGGACAAATGCATTCGGGATGAGATGGAGTCCTTGGAAACCTCTTCACTTGGCACTGCATATCTATATGTTATCAAGATTGAGCATAAATTTAAATAAAATAAGTCATAATTTAGATCTGCAAATTTGAAGCAGGGAAAAGGCACCCATAAACCCCATAATAAGGGACAAGCCAATGCAGGGAGGCCTAGGACAACCCATGAAATCTGAAAGCAAAGAATAGCACCAAAAATATGAAGAAGGATGTAGGAAAGTGGTGTGAGTTCCACAAGATCCCCACACACAACACAAGTGAGTGTCATGCCAAGTAGTCACTTGTGGTCGAACTGAAGGCTTCATAGCCAAAGTCATGTTCTAACTCTAAGTCAAAACCTGACGAGGGGAATGAAAAAGGGAAGTATATTATTGATGTGGAGCCTAATGTCACTATTTCCACCATGGAGTTCTAGAAGACTCGCCCCAAAGAACTAGAGGAAGGGGAGCGTCTCTTTCATTCATATATGTGGGCGAAGGGGTCTTCAAAAGAGTTCATTATCAACAACAAGAATTAAACGAACTTCATCCCAGCAGAGGTCGTTAAGTGGTTAGGCTTATTAGCCACATAACACCTTCATTCATACACCATTGGGTGGCTCCACTAAGAATAAGATCTTTGTGTCTGCCAATAGTGCTACCTTGCTTGCAACATCAAGCCTTTGACAAAAGAGATACTATGTGATGTTTCTCTTCTTGAAGTCTGTGATGTGTTATTAGGCCAAATACACTTGTGGAAGCATTATGATGTGTATCAATCCAAGCCTTGCTCTATTATTATTACATTAAGTAGTAAGTTATATAGGATACTAGAGGTAACTCCACCTACCTGTTGGGTGTAGGAATTGGACTTAAGAAATATCCTTCAACACTTAATTGTCAACCGAGGGGTTTCGTAAACTTAGAGATGAAGCACAGGTAATGTGTTAGGTCCCTATAATACTAGTGATTCCCCCATTACTATTGTCCTTGTATCCCTTATTGTTATTGTTGTGCCCCTATTGTCCCCAAATTGTTATTATTGTGCCCCATAGAGTCCCACTATTGTTATTTTTGTGGATTTATATTATTATTGTTAGGTCATCTTTGCATATATTCTGACACCTTAGACTCCTATATATAGAAAGGAGGTTTTGTCATTTGAATCATCCAAGAATTTTTCATTTGTGTAATGTAAAGGAGGTCACCCTCTCGAAGAGGCTTATTTATAAAGCATTGATCTATCTTTTCTATCTTTTTGTGAGTTGGTTTCATAACATTTGGTATCAGAGATTTCGATTCTAGGGTTTTTTTGCTCCAAACAAGTCATTGTGGCATTTTTGCTATAACGTTTTTTCTGTGACATTTCAAAAGCTAAAACAAGAACCCACTTGATATAGAATCAGTCTGAAACTGAGGCCTGAATGTTAGATCTTGTCTTGCTATACTTTCAGAGATATAATATGATCAGTCTGGACCTCAGGCTCGAATGTTAGATCTTGTCTCACTATACTTTCAGAGATATAATATGAGGAAGTTACGGTTTTTGCATACCCCCAAATTACATTCCAAACAGGTGACCTTGGGAACATCGTCATAACTTACGCTTTGAGCATCAGATAGAATTTACAGAAAGAGGACATGCTGTAGTGTTTTGGGTATCATTTTCAAAACCTAAGGTTGAAACAGTGACCCACAACATTGTGGGATATTTGGCATAACTCTTCGTTTGAGAATCCAATCTTGATCAGACTTGCGGGGTTACAAAGATTACTCAAAGGGTTACCGCAGGAATAAATTTCAGACCTTGGAGATCCAAAGTTACAGAGATACATCAGATTTAGTATTGAGCTCCTACAAAGTGAAAAAATGTGTGTAGTTTCTTTAAATTTTTTCATAAGCTTGGTTTGAAAAATCAGTTTGAAGGAATTCAAAGGGCATAGTGAAGCATTATTATCAGTAATTGAATCATGAAGAAGAGGAAGAAATGCAACATGATATATCAAAATTACAAGACCAAATGCAACAAATTTCACTCACACAAAAAGTAACGGAAGCTAAGATGGATGGTTTAAAGAAATACATAAAAACTAAGATGTATGGTGTGGAAGTTATGATGGATGGTTTAAAGAAAGGTGTAGAAGATAAGATGAATGATGTTGAAGCTAAGATGGACAAAGTGGAAGCTAAGATGGATGTTTTAAGAAAAGGCATGGATCACTTGAAGACAAATTTGTCAATGTTTCTACAAGAAATGCTTACTAATGGTGAAAGGGTAGTAAAGGAAACTCATGATGAGAACAAAATAAATTTTGGTCATGATTTCATAGACTCTAACATTGGATTGAAGAATCACCATGTTCCAAATATCGATGGGAGGAAGTTTGATGGCAAATATCTTGGAGCATGGATACAATAAATGGAGCAATTTCTTGATCTCCATAATGTGCAAAACACACAAACGGTAGGCATTGCAACTTTATATTTGGAGACAAATCAGCTTGTATGGTATCAATGGCTTTTCTCTCGTAAACAAATTGTCACTTTGGCTATTTCTACAAATGAAATGATGGGACATTATGAGGACACAAAAAGCAACACTTTTTTTAGCCAATTGATAAATCTCCAACAAAAGTGTTCAATGATGGAGCACATTGAGGACTTCCAAAAAATCAACATAAAGGTAAAAGATACTCTAGAGGAGCATAGGATTGATGTTTTCATAGGGACTTTAAAAGATAACGTCCAACATGAGGTTTGCCTTTGGGAACCAGATTCATTAGAGAAGGCATTTAGGTTGGCAAGAAAAATGGAAATAAAAATTATGGCAAGAAGGAAGCTTACCTCTCACAATCATAAATATGGAAGTGTTGCTATCCCTAGCCATCAACAACAGACAAGGTTGACACCACAACAATTGGAAGAAAAAAGAGAAAAAGGGCTTTGTTACAGTTGTGATAGAAAATACACTAAAGGTCATAACTGTGCCAAGAAGAAATTATTTTATATAGATTGTGAAAAGGAGGAAGAAAAGGAACAAGAAACATCAAAAGAAGAGGATATACACCAGTAGAAAACCCTAGAAAAAGAAGAAATGAATGCGATGATATCTTGTAATGCATTGGCTAGAATTACCACTCCTCAAACTATCAAGATAGAAGGGCATATCAAGAAGAAAATGGTAATAGTTTTGATTGATTTGGGAAGTACCCATAATTTTATTCATTATAACATAGCCAAGGAATTGAATTGCTTCCTCTATCTAGCACCAAAGTGTCAAGTGATGGTTGCAAGTGGACGAACCATTAATTGCTCAGGAAAGTGCCATAATATCAAGCTATCCATGGGAGAATATGTATTGAATCACCCAATGCTTTCCATTCCAATGGGTGGTGTTGATGTTGTACTAGGAGTCTAATGGCTATAATCCTTGGGTACAATAGCTTTTAATTTTCAAGAAATTCTCATCAAATTCTCTTCAAAAGGAAATGAAGTTGAATTAAGGGGTGTCGTAGGGAAACTGGGAAAGATAATCAACTCTAACGGAATGATAAAGCTTCTAAAGAAAGAAAAATGAGGCATAGTTGCAAAATTATGTTCACTAGAGGTTCCCACATCCAAATCATCCATTTCTCTAGATCTCCAAAAAGTGTTGGACAATCATTCCAAGGTATTTGAGGGCCCCAAAGCCCTCCCACCTATTTGTGATCATGATCATGCTATTAGTTTGATTCTAGGAAGTGTTCCTCCAAACATCAGGCCTTATAGATATCCCTATGTCGAAAACAGTGAAATTGAGCGTATGGTTGCAGAAATGCTAGAGGTTGGTATAATTCAACCTAGTCAAAGTTCTTTCTCTTCTCCAGTAGTATTAATTCACAAGAAGGATGGATCACGGTGCATGCGTCCAGATTATAGGGAGCTCAAAAATCTCACTATTAAAGATAAATTTTCCATTTCTATCATTGATGAATTATTGGATGAAATGCATGGATCAATTTACTTCACCAAGTTGGCTCTTCATTCATGATATCATCAAATTAGGATGAATACTAAAGACAATCTGAAAACAACATTTAGAACTCATGGGGGTCATTATGAATTTTTGGTCATGCCTTTTGGTCTTACTAATGCACCTTCTACATTTCAAGGTTTGATGAATTCCATTTTCAAACCCTTAGAAAAATCGTGTTAGTATTTTTTGATGATATGCTAATATACAACAAGTCTTGGAAGGATCACATCCAACATGTTGACATGGTGCTCAAACTATTGGAGGAGAGGCAATTATATGCAAAAATATCCAAATGTTTCTTTGGATTATAAGAGGTGGAATGTCTGGGTCATATTGTATCTCATGAAGGTGTTGAGGTAGACCCTAGAAAAATTAAAACCATTAAGGAATGGAAAATCCCCACATCCATAATGCATCTATGAGGATTTCTCAGGTTGACAGGGTATTATCGCATGTTTGTTAAGAATTATGGGAGAATAGTCGCACCTCTAACAACATTATTGAAGAAAGATGCATTTTCTTGGACTCCAGAAGCAACAAAGTCCTTTGAACATCTTAAAGAGGAAATGCCAAGAACCAGTCTTAGCTACACCAAACTTCACAAAAACCTTTATTGTGGAATGTGATGAGGAATTGGTGTTGTTTTAATGCATGAAGAAAGATCCATTTATTTTGAAAGTCGTCCAATCAAATGAAAGTATTTACACAAAGCTATTTATGAGAAGGAAATGTTGGAAATACTACGTGCACTTAAGAAAAGGTGACCCTACCTAATGGGAAGATACTTCAAAGTAAGAAAAGATCATGGTAGTGTTAAATACTTTTTATAACAAATATTATCTTTAGAAGAGAAGAAAAAATGGGTCACAAAGATGTTTGGTTATGACTTTGAAATCATCTACAAAAAAGGGAAGCACAATGTTGTGGCAAGTGCACTCTCAAGAAAGGATGAGGACGTGGAAGAATTTCTTTGCGCCACTTCTATTATCCAACCAGATTGGATAAATGAAGCATGGGATGAACGGAAGAATGATGAGGAAGTGTGGGCACTCATTCAAAAGATACAACAAGATCTCAGTACATATGATACATTTAGCTGGAAAAATGATTCGTTATGGTACAAGGATCAGTTATACCTATGTAATAATTCCAAACTCAAACAAAATATTCTTAGGGAATTGCACACCTCTCCCTTAGGAGGGCACTCAAGATTTCTAGGAACCTACATAGGGTTAAGAAGGACTTTTTTGGGATGGCCTTAAATCAGATATTCAAAAGTTTGTGGTGGAATGTTTCGTTTGCCAACAAATTAAAGTTGAAACAATTAAGACCCCAGGACTTTGAAATCATCTACAAAAAAGGGAAGCACAATGTTGTGGCAAGTGCACTCTCAAGAAAGCATGAGGACGTGGAAGAATTTCTTTGTGCCACTTCTATTATCCAACCAGATTGGATAAATGAAGCATGGGATGAATGGAAGAATGATGAGGAAGTGTGGGCACTCATTCAAAAGATACAACAAGATCTCAGTACATATGATACATTTAGCTGGAAAAATGATTCGTTATGGTACAAGGATCAGTTATACCTATGTAATAATTCCAAACTCAAACAAAATATTCTTAGGGAATTGCACACATCTCCCTTAGGAGGGCACTCAAGATTTCTAGGAACCTACATAGGGTTAAGAAAGACTTTTTTGGGATGGCCTTAAATCAGATATTCAAAAGTTTGTGGTGGGATGTTTCGTTTGCCAACAAATTAAAGTTGAAACAATTAAGACCCCAGGACTATTACAACCTTTATCCATTCCAATATAATGTTGGGAGGAGGTCTCAATGGATTTTATCAAAGGTTTACCCAAGTCTGAAGGAAAGAGTGCTATCATGGTGGTAGTTGATAGACTTACCAAGTTTGCACACTTTTGTGCATTATCTCATATATTTAAAGTGAGTACAATTTATACTGCATTTATGGAAACAATTCAAAAGGTACATGGAAACCCAAAGATTATTGTAAGCGACAGAGATCCCATTTTCACTCAAAATTTTTGGACATAATTATTTTCTTGTCTTGGTACTCAGTTAGCTGATAGCTCATCTTATCATCCTCAATATGATGGGAAAACTGAGATAGTAAACAAATGTTTGGAAGGATATCTTCATTGCTTTGTATCTAATAAACAGACATAATGGGTCAAATGGTTACCTCTGGTTGAATGGTGGTATAACACTTCCTTCCATACTGCAACAAAAATGACCCCATTTATGGCAGTTTATGATATCATCCACCATCCATCACATCATATTTAAGATAAACTTCTAAGGTTTAAGCAATGGAAGATCACATCCAGCATCAGAAACAAGTTCTCCAATTCTTTAAGGATAACCTCACCTTGGCACATAATAGAATGAAACAGCAGGCAGATCAACATTGCAATGAAAGAAGTTTTGATGTAGGTGATTAGGTATTCATATGGCTACAACCATATAAACAAATGCCCCTCAAGCAAGCCAATAATGATAATAACTTATCACCAAAGTATTATGGTCCATACAAGGTGTTGCAAAATATAGGTACTATGGCATAAAAATTGGTGTTTTCTATAGCTTCTCGAGTGCACCCAGTTTTCCATGTTTCACGCTTAAAGAAGGTTATAGGTGATAAGCTTCTAGTTCAAATAATATTGCCAGAACTTGATGAGGAAGGAAAAATCATATTGTAACTAGAAGTAGTCAAAGAAATAAGAACTCGACGGATACAAAATCGATCAATTTTATAGTATCTCATCAAGTGGAAGAACTTACCTGTTGAATATTCCACATGCAAGGATGAGAATTTTATACAGAAGCATCCAAGACTACTCAAGCATTGAGGAATACAATTTTTTGAAGGAGAGGGGCATGTTAGGTCCCTATAATACTAGTGATAGCCCCATTACTATTGTTGTTGTATCCCTTATTGTTATTGTTGTGTCCCTATTGTCCCCATATTATTATTATTGTGCCCCATAGAATCCCACTATTGTTATTTTTGTGCATTTAAATTATTATTTTTAGGTCATATTTGGTTATATTTTGACCGCTTAGACTTCTATATATAGAAAGGAGGTTTTTTTATTTGAATCATCCAAGAATTGTTCATTTGTGTAACGTAAAGGATGTTTCCCCCTTGAAGTGGATTATTTCTAAGGCATTGATCTATCTTTTCTATATTTTGGTGAGATGCTTTCATAACATAATTAAAGAAGTGGTGTGAACTTTTCCTATTTCTATTCCTACTTCTCAATTGAAATCTTGTAGAATCAAATAGAAAAATCACAAAGAGAAACTCACACCAATGTAATTCTAGTGATGGAATGTAAAATAATGAATTGATGAAGAAATCAAATAAAGGAGCTTTCACATTGCTATAAACAATCTTAACTATTGAAGTAAAACTCTATGTTTATCCTTAGTGTTGGTGGCAGAAGTTTAACAAGTGGGCCCTTGAAAATATCTTCCTTATAAATGATTTTCCTTCTCACACTAAGCAGTCATTCCTGTACTCTTGCAAGTTGCTTGCACTAGTACAAGTATAGAACTTATGTGAGAAGTATATTTTACACTTATACTGCAGAGTTATGTCTTCATGTAGGGGCTCTAAGCCTCGAGGATTGGAGCACTTTGTTCATGTAATAGGACACTAGTTCTTGTACCAGAACATAGCTTCTTACACCAAGTATTCCAAATTACTTTTGCGAAAATAAAACGGCGTGTTAGCTTATAAAAAGAATTGAAAATGTGAGTAGAATCTGAAATAAATTCCACATGAAAAAGAATGCTTCAATCAACTGAATCTCTCAAATAGAAATAACCATTTAATATGAAAACAATCTTCAATCCTTTTTCTTAAATCGTGAGGTGCAAACATAAATTAAAATATTGCAAAAACACCCTTTTTCTATCTCATGAAGTCATCTTTAATCTTTACAAGTTTAAATTTTAATAAAAGAAATGCTTCCTTCTGATGATGAACGCTTACTTTACAGAAATGGATTGAATCATATAAAGGAAAAATAATGACACACTTGCTGTAAATGAACTAGCAAACCAAAGTGCAAAATCCTACATGCACTGGTGTAGGAATAATATTATCTACACAATCCAAGCAAAAGAAAACCAGAAAGGAAATTCTGGAAAGTAAAGCAATTCCATTTGACTTTCACACAATGGATTCGTTCACACTTTGACTGTTTAATAAAATAAATCAGAATTTGTAAGCAAGAATGAAATTAAGATTTAAACAATGCTTCTGCAAATAAACAAAGTTAATTCACACCTTTAAGATAACAAAAGCAAGAGGGTAAATGAGCTGGGTTGGTTGGGCCCTAGCCAACCAGCTTGTTTCCCATTTTAGGAAACAAAAATCTTCAGCACCTTAATAATGCATCAATGAAGGATTAAAACATAGAGTAATAAAATGAGGGCACAACTCCTTGTATTCATTCCAATAAGCAAATATACATTATGAGTTCAACTCCAGCCCAGAACGAGGGCCACAATGAGATTACAAATTAACCAAAAATTACAATTGCACTATTATCGCTACTACTAACCTAGTTCTATCTGAGAGCTATACTTTATACAACCCTTTGGCCTATGGCCATAATCAAAAATTACACAGTCGTTCCAAACTGAGCCTTTTGGCTGAAATGAAATAACAAACAAAATTACAAAAATAAGCAAGCGACTATAATACGCTGTGAACTAATGGTTGGTTGTAGACGTTATCCTAAGCCATATCCCTGACTATCCTCGACTTGAGTTCAACTCTACATGACAACAACTGCATTAGATGGTGTGGACCAAGATGCTCGTGTGAAGTGATCGAGTTGTTGTGGAGATCATGGAATGGATAGTTGTCGGTGGTGCAAGAATCTACTTGCACTAGATTAAGCTAGTATAATGATTAATACTTTATCTTATCAAATACTTTAAGAAAGTAAATATAAGTTACAAGAAATATTAAATGCACGAAATCTCTTTAAAATGATTAATTAAGAACCTAATAAACCTTAAACATGAAATATGAAGTTTATGTAGGAATAGACAATATTCTTGGACTAGTGCAGGAATGAGGAGGTTTACGGAGATAAACAAAGGTTAATGATTGTGGTTTTGTAATAGGAAGGGGGTAAAAATATATCATTTCGGCCTACCAACATCCTCCCATCCCTAAGTTGTTATGTGTCCTCACACAACCTTTACCTACTGTAAAATTCTTCAACATAACGAGCCATCTTTCAATCCTACACTTGGATAGTGGTCCCTGCTTTCACTACCTTCATCTTCTTACCTGAGGCTTGCTTAAGTTGTTTGGTCACCTTCTTGAGGCTCCTGTAGAATTTAGAAGCTCGAAACTTCCATACCTTCACTTGACATTTTTGTTCCTTGACCTCTTCTACCAACTCTATCTTGCCTTGCTTCAGCCAAGTCTGCTCCTTCATGACCTGGTTTAATGCCTCCAAATCATGAACTTGTTGTTCCAACTCTACTATCTGGTTATTTATATAGAGTGTAGAGGTCTCCATTTCAAATCATCTGGTGCAAGTACTTTTTCTGCAATTGATTCAAAACATGTACCGTCACTACCAAGATCAAAATTATCATGGCCATCCATTGTCTGCATCATAATATCACCAAGTTCTTCTGTGCGAGGAGCTTCCTTGTCATCGAGGGTTTCAGTCCCCTACGCATCTAACTCATTAGGGGTTCTAGTACCTTGTACATCTAACTCATCAGGGGTTTCAATACCATGTTCATTCTACTCAATAGGGGCTTTAGTACACTGTTCATTCAACTTACTAGGGGCTTCAGTATCCTAATCATTCAAATCCCCAGGGGCTTCAGTACCCTATTGTTAATGGTGTTGGACCCACCAACATGTAAGGGGATCTCCACGGTAAGAAGTCACAATTAGACCTCAGACTATTTGGTGTATGAGTCCAAGCAGTGGGTTGTAAAGCAATGCCCTGATCACAATGTCACACAGAGGCTAGTAAGATAAATTTGTGAGTACCAAGGGTGTGACTACTAGAGTGAGTCAAGAAAGATGTATGAGAGGTTATAGCATAAGTGGGTTGAGATGAGGGTGAAGGTGAGTTCCAGGTTCAAAGGGATCAATCCCAACTCGGATAAGAACACACAACACACAGGACATACACAGCTTCCAGTGGAGTAGTCCACTCAGATGTGGTAGTCACAACGTACAAGGTAAGATAATGCATACAAAACTCATGGATCATTCCAAAGGAGTGCAATGTTTGCTACAACAAGGTTGATTTGAAAGGTCTTTTTAATGTTCGGTAGAGTAGTCGACACAGACAGGAAAACATTAACAGCACATACAACACTTTTCCATTAATAGGTTATGCATTACAACAAATGAATCAATTGATATGTAGAACACAAGTTAAAGAAACATGAATTACAAGTGTTAATGATTAGTCTTACAACAAATACAATGCATGTGTGAAAACATGTTTGCTCTTATTATGTAAAGAAGTGTAAGTTCCCATCATACAATACATCCACATAAACCCACTAACCCTATAGTGGAATGCTACAGCCACATCTGCCTGCTCCTCCAAAGAGATGAACCAGCTCCATGCAGTGGATAAGCCAAGGCACGTTAAAATATTCTCCAAGCTATTTCCAAGATAGAATTATCACAAGCTTGGCTAACCAAAATCCCTTACAATGAGTTATGAGGGACTATTTATAGCAAAGGGTGGGGTGACCCTTGAAATTCCCCTTTGTGACAGTTCAACTATCCTCATGACTCTTCACCTACTCTATGACTGTTACATCCAACTATCGACACTTGGCTTACACTTGACATGACTCAACATTACAATGCACATGTGCTGATGTGAGATAACATGGGTTGAACAATCCTTGTAAGACTTCACTGGCACTCGATCCGTTGTGATGGGACCAACTCTTTGACATGCCTGTGATGGTGAAGGTGCTGAGTTGATGCCAAGCTTGGTCATCTATGATGTTGTGTATGCATCTCATGGTGACATCTTGTTGAAGCGAACTCTTGCATCCATTGCAACTTGTGCATTGGTTCTTCCCCTTTAGCCAACTCGTCTACTAACATGTGAATGGTTGTCTTAGGTGCAATTAAATCAGAAATACAATGATTCATAGCATCTGTGCTGATCTTCAAGTGTGTGCTGGTGGTCATGCACAACAACATGCTGATGTACCTGTTGAGCTCCAATTGGACTTGCTTTTTGTGTTCGCCTTGGTGAGTGTGTTGAATGGGTTGGATTGCATGCGTGTGCACAATGAAATGCATTTTGTTGAATCCCTTGCGTGCAATCAACAATAGTGATCACCATGTCTGCTCCATGTCAACTGTTGGGATGAATCTTTAACTTGTACAGGCATAGTTTCATCCGTGAGCGAACGTTGCACCCGTTGTTGTTCTTGTTTCTGCTACAACTCATTCATCTATCTATGAAGCTTCATGTTCTTCCTGAGTTGCTACTTCAGCACATGCAAATCCTTCTCTATTCTATTCTCTGTCTTTACGTGATCTTCATGTTGCATCGTCACCTTACATCCTGAGTCTCCAAAGTTGCCTTCATTATCGGTGGATCTGCTTGATCTTGCAAATTTGTTCCACCTTTGTGTTTTCAACAGCCTTCCTCTTGCATTCATTGTATCCGCTACATTCCCTACGTTTGGTATGCTACCTTTAGCTGTTGTTTATGATGCTATTTGTTGTGATATATTAATGTTCTTGTCTACGAACCACTTGACATCTTCTAGAGTAGGAAAGCTCATATACATTTGATCGGCTCCATCTCCAAGTGTGCTCTGAACAGTGTCTTCAACCTCGTTCTCTTGGAAACCATTGTACCTACACTCTTGAGAGGCAGATGACCACCTGCAATACTTAGAGACATGGCAACACTCATGGCAAGAAATCTATCAGTCGAAAACCAAAATGAACTTGAGAACTAACTTGCAACATACCTGTATGATTGATCATGAAGGTTGCGCAATTTCAGCCAGGAGGTCCAGAGACTGACTACCAAGACTACACAAGGCACATTCTAGGCTTCTCGGAGACTAACTAACTACTGAAATTGTGAAATGCATAGTCTAGTCTAGTCGTTGACTGCTGAAATTTTGCAATGTGTAATCTTAGCTGGAAATGGATGTAGGCCTAGTGAATGCATTATGCAATTTTCTTGGTGAGAAGTCAATATCCCTTAGGATTATGCAAAGCAGACCTGGGGAACAACTATTGAGGAGAAATGTACATTTCTAGAGTGGAAGTTAGAGCCTTCCCTCTCAGGATTGTCTTAGTGAGGCTCCTAGTGGGGTAGGGTCTGGGTCGAGGTTAGGCAGACTCACCGATGGGAAACCTCAAG
The DNA here is from genome assembly GCA_000404065.3 of Pinus taeda. NCBI lineage: Eukaryota > Viridiplantae > Streptophyta > Pinopsida > Pinales > Pinaceae > Pinus > Pinus taeda. The sequence continues at coordinate 417,057 of APFE031759064.1, read as the reverse complement.
TGAATGTGAGTGTGAATGCATGTTGATACTGAGTGTAAGCATAAGTGACTGATCATGCATGCAAATGGTGAATGATAGATTCAAAAAATGGAACAACATGCATGTGAGTGAGGTAAGTTGTCGAATCGGTAACCATTCGAGAAAAACAGTTTCATGCATGCAACAATAGTGAGACGCTAATGAAAACTGAAATGGTGTGCCAGGAAAAGAAAATATACATGTAAACGATAACATGCATTCAAAGAAATCAATGAAACAATACTCATACAAGTGAAAACATGAAAAGCGACAGAAATACAACACAAGGCATTGGAAGCGAGCTTACCCCAAAACAGTTGAGTTGAATGTGCCTATTTCTCCTAGATGTGATGCGGGATGTAAGAGCTGCAAGGTTGATGTGAGGAATGAGCTCTATATCATTCGGTCGATGAGTTTTGATAACATTGAGGTTGTGACGCGCATGCCACAAATCTAGGGAAGGGACACTTGGAGGGAGGTTTTTGAAATGGTCCTTGCATGTAAACTCCAAGTACTAGACATAGATCCCTGAAACAAGGGATGCCTTTGCATGCTGCCTTGGGAGGAGTAGCCCATGCATGATAGTCAATTTTGCTTAGTCCCAAGGGGAACTGGTCAACTCAGCTGCACATGCAAAAGATTGCTCGACTGCTAGGGAAAAATGTGCATTTATGGCTGGGATCTAGGCTAGTTGCCAAGGAGATTTGTGCAATTTCTGGGCAGAGCAGCTGACTGTTGCCCAAATTTGTGCAAATTATGGATTGAGCAGCCCCGCTAGGGAAAATTGTGCAATTCCTGCTAGGAGTGTGAACTAGTAGGATTGCGCAATCATGGAGCCAAACAGGATGCCAGACAGGATTGCAATTTATTGAGGGAAGGCTGGTTCCCCTCCAAAAATGTGAAATTTTCTTGGGGAAGTTGCTCAACCTATAGTTGGGCCAAGTCCAGGTGAATAGATTATGAGGGGAATGGATCAAGTAGGTGATAAATAGGCCGCCTTTGTGCAAGAAAGAAACTAAAGCATGTGAAATTGATGAAGCAAGGAAAACTATTGTGCAGGTTGGAAGGGAGGCTCGAAAACAACGCTAAGGAAAAATTTTGGATGGTGGTTGTAGCCACTACAACATTTGTTGACACACTAGTAGAACTCCAGTTCTCTAAATGGACCTTGTTCGTGAAAAACAAGTCTAACACCTCCAGAGGTATTGTTCAGTTCTCAACTCCTCTTAGTTTCAACACTAGCTTGATTGTAATATGTAGCACATACCAAGCTCTTGGTCGATTGACACACATTCCAAGCCAAGGCAACATAGTTGTTTCAATTGGGGTCGAGGGGTATATTGGTGTACAAGCGATATAGTCATCAGATTCTTAGTTTCATCTCTTGCTGCACTGCTAGCAAGCCTGGATAGTACCATGGTAGAGTAACATAGGAACACAAGCATGGCTCTACTTATAATGTGCTTGGTCAGTACCCCAACATAGTTACTAGTATCACCTCTCTATGTAGGAAGCCTTTATCTTCTTTTGCCTTATTCATTTTTCATTTTTTTTCATTTTTGTAACTATAAATAACACTTATTCATTTCAGAGGCAGAAGATGGATCTCGACTTATTGAAAGTAGAAGAGTTTGTTCTAGTAGAGAAGTAGTTTATTATACCTTTGGCATGCCTGTTAAGGTTTTCCCGCTGACCTTACTCTACTTGACTGAGTTGACAAGGGTTAACGCAAAAACAACCGACTAGAGAAGGTGACACTAGTTAGCACGGAAGTGTTGTGTTTTCACCAAGGTTCACTTCGAACAGTATGTATTTTCCTTTGATGTATCATGGACTAAAAGTAACAATATCATCATATAGAGGCAAGATGATAGATAACCAAGTAGTGGTAGCTATACAAAACCTCTGGTACTTGACCCAGTTCATTTTGAGAGTCATACATGGTTTCATGCAAAACTATCCTATGAAACGAAACAAGAGAACTAACAAACAACAAGGCAAGGCAAGAGCAAAAGAAAAAGCGAAATCACAACAAGTAAGCAAACAAAAAAGCTGGCAAACAAACAAATAAAGCAAGCAAACAAGCATTAAAGAAAGCAACTCAAAAGCAAACACTACTACTACTCCTAAGCTAGCAGTGCATGGGTCATCTCACGTGAAGTGATACTTCCAATGTAGCCATCGGCACATTGGTTGACCCATGTTGTTGAAGGCATCGTTTGCAAACAAGACAGTTGTGTGAACCATCAAAAAAGAAAGATATAATACTGAAGACTGTAGAGTGTCCAAAATGTATTCAAAATATCGTCCACCTTCACCTTTATCACCACCATTTCACTCACATGTCACAACTCCACGACCATATAACCTTTCATTAGCCTCCATTTTCATAATTATATGGGTTACCTTTTTGTTTTACAAGAGTTAATGACTTCTAGTATTATAAGTGAAGTAAATGGTTAAAACTTAGGAAAATGACATATACTTGCCAATACTTAAAAGTGGCTTGAGTTTCATGAAATGTGTAGGTCATTTGGAACCTTCGAAGGCACCCTTATGTGGCCTCCAATCCTCAAATTCGAATTCCCTTCAAGATATGGAAGAAGATTTGGATAAGGGTGAAAGAGGATATGTGTCTCATCATTCCTATTTGAGCTGTAACTCTATGAGATTTTCTAGGGATCTAGGGAGAGAATAATGGACCTCTATTAATGATGTAGCTTCTTATGTTCTTGTATAGATAGGAGAGCCTTCTCCTTTCAAAGGCATCTGTAAAGTTGGGGAAATGCTCATGTCTTGAATATATAATTTGGATTTGGCACCATGCTCATGAGTGATGTTCTCTTTGATTTGGTTATGCTTTCATTTGGAGACCCTCAACTTTCCATCTCTCATGCTTTTGGATTGGCTAGCTACAATGTGTGAGATTTATTGTTTTTTTTTTTTAGATTTATTTCTTTCATAGATTAAGATTTATTTGTTTCATATATTTTTCTGTGTGAGAGGTTAAGAGTGATTGTTTTTATTTTCTTTCCTATCTAGAAGTTAAGAGCAATTGATTTTATTTTCTTTCATATGTTTTCCTATGTGAGAGGTTAAGGGTGATTGTTTTTATCTGTTTTCTACCTAGAGGTTAAGAGCAACTGTTTTTATTTTCTTTCCTATCTAGAAGTTGAGAGAAATTGCTTATATTTTCTTTCATATGTTTTTCTATGTGAGAGGTTAAGAATGATTGTTTTTGCTTTGATTTCATGTCATGTGGTTTAGATTATTCATTTCATAGGATCCTAATTTGATGATGCACACATCATCCCTTAGAGTAGATTTTATTTCATGTAATTTCAATTCTGCGTATTGTACTATAATTGTATTATAATTATTTTAAATTGATTGTTGAATTAGAATAGGTGAAACTGATTTGTCATTATTTGGTTTCATAGTTAGGTTGATCTAAATTGGAAGTTAATTTCTAGCATATACAATGCATGCATGCTTCACAGGTTTTACGAAACCCCTGGGTTAACAATTAAATGATAGGTGATTGATTTGCTTCAACATTTTGGCATCATTGCCAGGGAAGTGTGCACAGGAAATAACTTTCAATCTAGAGTTCATTTTTTAGTTTTTTCTAGATGCATAGTAAAAACAGTGTAGATGCAACAACCATTATAGCTGCATATATATATATATAATAGATATTTATCTATCTTATACTACATATTCTAACATAGTATATATATATATATATATAAATATTAACATAATATACATATATACATATACATATATATATATAATATATATATATATTATATATATAGATAGATATTTATGATACTAACCATTTATGCATGAAAGATCTAGAATGAAGATTAAACATTCTTTGGAGGACAAGGACTACATTGAGGAATGGTATCAAAAAGCAATTTTGCGACCACATTCATCTTTCCTTCAAGAGATCTTTGTGACAAATCAAAAGGTCAAAATAACTTCTCATGTCCTCATACACAATCAAGTACATTTTGAAAATTTGGATATGAACATTTTAGAAAGTCTAATCTATAAATGGCTCCATTGGAAACATTCATATGCTTAAAAAATAAAAAAATAAAGAATTTCTTTCAAGCAGGTAAATTAGGAAATAAAATCAATCATGATTGCATTTTTTTTTTTTTAACTTTTCGACTTTAAAATTTTTAGATTTTATTTATCTTCTTTCATCTCTTTCATTAACATCACAAATATTTTCAATAAAAAAAATTCATGTTTTGATTTAAACAAAAAAAAAAAAAAAATCATCTTAGATTTTCAATAAAAAAAATAACATTAAAAAAAAACTCATGTTTTGGAGATAAGCGGAAATGTAAATTTTAACAAATAAAATTTTAATTCCTTTTTAAGAGAATTGACAAATTGACAAATTGAATAACTAGCTCTCATGCGACGTTAATTTTTTTTTTTTTTTTTGATTTTAGCTTGGCATCCATAATTCAAAAATCGCATCAGTACAAATATATATTATTATATATATAAGTTATATATAATATATATATATATATATATTAATATATATATATATATATATATTATATGAGTCTTTGCTTCAAATTGCCGCATATCTTATTCTTCTTTTGAGAGGCTCAGATAACAACTGCGTAAGCAGCCAAGGCTGATTTGATTATGCATCCATCACGATACAACTTCTAGAAAAATTTCTCCTATAACAACTATGTCTGCAAAAAAATATTGAACTTATCAATGACAGTCCACTTGCAACCATGTTGAAATAATTCAAATAGATGAAGAAACAATATCTTGATAGGAGCATCATAGGCGAAAACTCGAAGGACCCATCTAGAAAAACATGGTATGTGAGCCAATCTTTACAAACTATGGCCTGAACCTTGTGTAAAGGGTTATTCAACCCCAGGTGGATATTCTTCAAAAGTTGTGCATCCAAATGATTATCCATATGGCTGTGTTTTCATTTTTATTCTTCATACACCTAGGGATGATCCAAATAGTATCCAAATGGTTGTGTTTTCAATTTTATTCTTCATACACTCGAGGATGATCTAAATGGCTATAAGATGAAGCCAAACTTACCCTTGCAGACGTCCTCTCATCCTCATCCATGCTTGGCGGTGGACATGAAAGATTGAGCAAGTAATTTTTGACCTGAGCATTTCACAGAAATATGTAGCAGTTTTTGACATGTCATTTTAAAACATGTTTTATGGTTAAATGAAAACGAAATTCAAAAAACTAAAACATGGTTTTCTTTAGAATAGGGTTAATAATATTACTCATGAGCAATTTTCTCAAATTCGTAACTATTTGAGAGATCTTCAGGGTTCTTTAGAGCCTTATTTGCAAGATTGCATGAGAAAAGAACGGATTTTGAATTCAATGCACAGGCAACAGTTGCAGCCATCAGATCCGATTTTGGATGCTATGGTGGTTTGAAAAATCAAAGTTGTGATTTACTGTCACCTAAATCCATGGATTCGCTACCACAAAAGAAAAATGTATAAGAAGGATAAAAAAAAAGAGGCTTGATTGATGGGTATTTGTCTTTATTTCCCTCTCTGGATCACCATTTTCGCACATTGTTTGTCATTTGCTAGATTTCGGTGAGGTTTGCCAAGAAAGTGGTGTTTTTCCAACAAAGAGTTTTAGTTATGGATTCAGTACAAAACCTTTTATTGATTCTCGTAACATTTCGATTTATTTATGGTGAATGGAAATTTCATTAGGGAATCACAGTGAATGGATGTCCACAGTGGCTTAATGTAATATTTCTACGGTTGTTGCTGCCTTTTTCTCTTAAGCTAATCTCGAACGCTAAAGAATTCATAGGTTCAGTATACGAAGACAATTCATGGGATGAAAGTAGTACCCAATTCAGAAATCAGAAGTGAATAATTGTTTAGAGAATTGTTGAGGCTTGCAGCTCATCATCATCATTGAAAACAATTTTTCCTTCCGACCAATGTTCATCCATTGTTTCACATTTTTCTAATTTGCCTCCTCTTGAACAATAAGGCAAGAAAAGTGACAAATCTAAGGCAGTTGTTACAGCTATCATTATTACTACAATATCCACTCTTGCACTCGTTGGAGTGTCTTCTAACTTGTACACAAAGTTTGCCACTGGTAGGCATAAGTTGAATGACCAAGACGATGATAGGCATCTTCTAACTTCAACCATAGATAGTGGATCAATTAATCATTCTTGTAGTGAATTGAATGTGTCAAAATACATTAAGTATCTTCTTCGAAAACAAGGAGAGCTAAAGGTATGCAATTCCCTTCCTTGAATCGAGGGAAGCATTGAACTTTATCGCTTCCTTCATACCTTAGGAAATGTGTAGAGATTCTTTACCCAAGATGCAACCTTCTCCTACTGAGTTGTGTGACAAGATCTCCTTCAACTCATGTAACTTTTTTTTATTTTTTTAATGAAGTGACTTTTATAACATTTGTGTTATAGGTTTTCTTATCATTTTTTTGTTTGCATATAATTTTGTACATATGCTTTTCTTGTTATTTTTTTTCTTTTATGTACATGTATTTTACTTTTTTCTTTGTTTTGTAAATATTTCATTAATTTTTAGATTGTATGTTTTATTTTTATTTTTTTATTTTTATTTTCAAGAAAATTTCCATGAGAAATATTGTCAAAGAAAAAATAAGAAAAAATGATGTGAATTTCAATTCATGATGGTATCAAAGTAAAAAAAAAGAACGGAACTTTTGAGATGATTCACTTACACACCTGTCGTAGCAAGAAATAAAAAAAAAAATGTTCTATTTGCTAATTTTTCTGGAAGAGGTATTGATTAATTTGAAGATTGGACTGGTTATTTATTCATAACAAAAATGCATAGTTGTGTGTACTTAACTATCTGTTCAGGATTTTAGCTACAGAAACTATACAATTCTGTAGCTGACCAACAATTTTGCACCTCTATATTTAACTCAATGGTCTATTTGTCAATGCATTCTAATCAGAAAATCATGATCAAAATTTATTGGATTTGTCTAATGATTATGTTTTCAAGTATGATACAGGAAAGAAGAAGAACTGTAAGGGCATGATCCATTAATGAATTTTTTATCGAAGATTGTTCTGTAGGAATCATCAAGCATTCACAAATAATATCTCTTTATCTTTATAAAATGCTATGGTTCAAAAATAAATTGAGGAAATTGTTCATATCATCATTTTAGAAATTGTACTTATTATCGAAATTGTGAAATTGGACTAACCATTTGAAATGAAAACACATCATGAGCCTATTAATTATGCAAATTTTTCGTATGTATCAAAAAGAAATTGATCACTTCTCTTTGAGCACACTTATGTTTTATTGTAATGTTAAGTGCCATGTTTATTTTTAGGTTCTAGGACAATCGAAGAATTGGAGGCCAATTTGTGCACAATTGGTTCTCTATGACCAATTTTAAGAGACATGAACCAATTAAATCAGTTTATATCATCCATAAATGCCATCATTTTTCCTCTCCAAACTCACAAGTTATCCAAGCATTTTCACTAAGTATCGTCATCACCATTTTCCTTGCAAGTCTCACATGTTTTCCACTTAAATTTTCCATTCCCATTTTCCATAATTTCCATTCATTAACCCATTAATAGAGACATTCAGCTCACTTACCTGTTGACTTTTCCTTTTTCTTTCCATCCACCAGTTTACCCTCTTGTCATTTTCCTTTCCATTAAATAAACCTTGATCCATTGCAAAATTTTCCATCCATACGCATTCCAAAATCATTATTCCGTACTCATGTTAGATGATGGGGGATTCATAATTCCTCCCTTCTAACAAGTCTTGGCCTATCGACATGAGCACATTATCCAGATTCAGGGCTAGAGTCCTCATTAGTACCTTGAGGCTTGTATGCATCAATGACAAGTTCTCTCACTAACAATCATGGGAATACATCAATGTCCCTTGAGCATTGGATCTTGCAAGTGGCTCGACATCATCTCATCTATTCGCACTTCACAAGATATACTTAGGTACCTTGGCACCCATTAACATTAATGGTGATTTTTCCTTGCATTGGTTAATGACATTCAAAAATGGTTGGTAATCCAATGACTTCTCTTCATGCTTGACAAAAACACATTTATTCGCATGACTGAATTGTACCATCGGGTTTTGAAGCAGGTGGAGACTATATCATTTTAGCATTTTGCAGCAGATACAATAGATTTAGCAGTAGGAATAAAGAATCCACTTTAACCACCTCATCCACCATTTATGCAACTAAGAAGCAGATGAAATTCTACATTATATTCCGTGATCCAGTAGTAGCTACAACTTCTCTACATATGCATAGTTTTTCCACTTCCTAGGTAAGTAAAGGTATGTTCTTTTCTAGCTTCTAATCATAGAATTCCTTAAATATTGAAATTATATTTTTTGGAAAATACTTCATCATATTTCCTTTGAAAAAAAAAAAAAACTATAAACACCTTTAGTTGGGGGGGGGGGGGGGGGGGGGCGCAGAGAAGGGACATCCATTTATTATCACATCCATATCACTTCATTCCATTTCACTTCATTTCATTATAACATACTTGTCCTAATAAATTATGATTGCATTATGCTTCAAAAGTTATGTGATTTGCAAATAAATGCCTAAATGATGAGCATATTATATGGTTCATTTAAAGATGCATTCTTAAATATGTTCAACGAATATTGCTACAACAAAAAGAAACAAGGTATTGATACATAAGAACCAATACCAATTAAGATTTGCTTGTCACACAAGAACCAACCAAACATGTTGCAATTCAATGTATAACAAGGAATACTTTGCTAAACGAAATAAAATTGTCAAATACTATCAAATGCAAAGTTTAATGACATATGATATAAGCTAAGCTCATTCAAAACCAAATCATGATTAAAAAATGCATTAGATTGCATGAGGACATGCAATAACGTCAGTTGGGGGGTATGTAGAGTGTCCAAAATGTATTCGAAATATAATCCACTTTCACCTTTATCGCCACCATTTCAGTCACATGTCGCAATTCCATGACCATATAACCTTTCATTAGCCTCCATTTTCATAATTATTACATTTGTGCTTTCCAAGAATTAATAATTTCTAGTATTATAAGTGGATTAAATGGTTAAAAATTAGAAAAATGACATATACATGCTAATACTTAAAATTGGCTTGAGTTTCATGACATGTGTAGGTCATTTGGAAGCTTCGAAGGCACCCTTATGTGGACCCCAGTCCTCAAATTCGAATTCCCTTCAAGATATGGAAGAAGATCTGGATAAGGGTCAAAGAGGATATGTGTCTCATCATTACCTATTTGAGTTATAACTCTATGACATCTTCTAGGGATCTAGGGAGAGAATAATGGATGACCTCCATTAATGAGGTAGCTTCTTATGTTCTTGTATATATAGGAGAGCCTTATCGTTTTGAAACACATGTGTAAATTTGGGGAAATTCTCATGTTTTGAATATAAAATTTGGATTTGGCACCATGCTCATGAGTGATGTTCACCTTGATTTGGTTATGCTTGCATTTGGAGCCCCTCAAATTTCCATAACTCATGCTTTTGGATTGGCCACTTACAATGTGTGAGATTTATTGTTTTTTCTTAGAATTTTTTCTTTCATAGATTAAGATTTATTTATTTCATATCTTTTCTTGTGTGACAGGTTAAGAGTGATTGTTTTTATTTGCTTTCTACCTAGAGGTTAAGAGAGATTGTTTTTATTTTCTTTCCTATCTAGAAGTTAAGAGAAATTGTTTTTATTTACTTCCATATCTTTTGTTGTGTGAGAGGATAAGAGTGATTGTTTTTATTTGCTTTCTACCTAGAGGTTAAGAGTGATTGTTTTTATTTTCTTTCCTATCTAGAAGTTAAGAGAAATTGTTTTTATTTTCTTTCATATCTCTTCTTGTGTTAGAGGTTAAGAATGATAGTCTTTTCTTTGATTTCATGTCATGTGGTTTTGATTATTCATTTCATAGGATCCTGATTTGATAATGCACACATGATCCCTTAGAGTAGATTTCATTTCATGTAATTTCAATTACGAGCACTGTACTATAGTTGTACTATAATTCTTTTGAATTGATTGTTGAATTAGAATAGGTGAATTGGGTTTGTCGTTATTTGGTTTCATAGTCAGGTTGATCTAAATTGGAAGTTAATCTCTAGCATATACATTGCACGCACGTTTTGCAAGTTTTACGAAACACCCAGGTTGACAATTAAATGATAGCTAATTGATTTGCCTCAACAAAGAGAAACACACTTCGAGCTTACAAGTGGCCACAAAATAAAGACAAGTGAAAGTGTATGACATGCATTCTGTGGTGTTGCCATGGTGTTTTGCTATAGTGTGTGTAGATGTTGATTGTATGCATTCTCCTAACTGTGACATGCAAGAAAACATGAGAAAGGCAGACCACTTGTGTTGTGCATGTGTTCTTGCTGTGTAAGATTTCTCCAATGCATGAGTGGTGGGACTGTGTAGTTCGAGTGGAGGAAGCGAAATCTGGGTGTTTGGTTGATCTTCTATGCAGAGCAGAGAGTGATGAGGAGCCTTAAGTGTTTCAACAATTGCCTGACCAGAAGTGAAACCAACCTCAGGACAACGAGGGCTTGACATAACCATCAGGTCAGACTAAAGTGACTCAATAGTCTCAGGGGTTTCAACTTCGTTGACATATAGATCTTTGTAGACCAGTGTCTTGGATGGATTAACAATGGTTGAATCAACATCGTGATCAGATGAGGACGTGAATAGTTCACAACAACCAAGATCAAAAAAATTGAGATGTTCTTTGGCATCCTCATGATTTAATGAATTGGGTAGAGGGGTCGATGAGAAGAAACGATGTTCACCCTATATGTTTTTAAGAAATATAGATGACAGATTGGACAGATGTTCCAAGGAAGATGTGTCCTCTCTGCACTGTAATGACAGAATGACATCGAATGTGTCCTATGAATGATTGGAAGGAGAAGCATCTAGAAATCAGTTTTCACTGGGTAAACTAGCAGTGGCAGAATCACAAGGGATGTCAGGATGAAGCAGATGAGACGTGGATGGAAGGGAGTCATCCTTCACTGCAGGCTCTTCTTTACACTCTTGCACACACTCATCGTGAATGATGGGACAAGTTGGCTACATAACACCAACTCCATCGACAACTTGATCCTTGTTCACAACAGGTGAGGAGTTCGAAATGGGAGAACAAGAGACAACACAATTCGAAGGATCAACAAAACATGAGGAAAAAGTTTGAGGGAAAGATTCCACGTGAAAACCAATACACTTTTTGGCCAAACCTAAGAAAATCTCAAGAGAATCTGAGGTGAGAGAGTGTGACAGTTCAAAAGAGGCATGTGGATGATCTCCCACATCACTTTGTGGTGGTGAAGCTATTTGATTAGGTGAAGGTGGAAGGTCACTTGTGACAGCAACCGCACCTGCTTGTAATTATGCAGCTCCATCATCGAATTGTTCTCAGCGGGGTTTGGATATGTGAAGAAGATACTCAAATATTCCATCAATAAATTCCCAATCAATGTCATCTTCGGGGAATCGATATGCAAGATTACAAAACTGTCTGTGAAACTATTCAATGGATTCATCAAGTGCTTTTTGTAATTTCAAAATTTATGTGTCGAGTGCTTCATGGTCATAGTGATTGAAATCATGGTCTATCCCTATGACCAGATGAGCAAGAGAATGAATAGATTTTTTGGGCAGTGTGGCACACTATTGCATTGGGTGCCCTCAAAGTGTTGAGATGAACAATGTGCAACTCATGTATTCCTTAAAGAATCCATGTCTTTCACATGAGCCTACAATGCCAACTACTTGCCTTACCAAGGCTACGTAGCACTCCACCATCAAATTTTTTGTGAGACAAGTTATCTGAGAGCCTTTTTGGAATGATTAAATCATTTCCATAAGACATGCATTCTGGAAGAGCAACTCGATAGTTAGTCATGATAGATGTGAAGAGATTCAAAACAGATGTGAGGACTCACCTTGTCATCTAGCCCTCCTTCTAGTGCCAAAATATTGATGGTGCTTAAGAAGATCCCATTAGACCTTAGACTGTTTGGTGTAGGCATCCCAGTAGTGGGTCATAAAGCAATGCCTCAATCGTGATGTCGCATAGAGGCAACTAAGATAACTCTGTCAATAGCAAGGGTGTGACTGCTATAGTGAGTCAAGGAAGGTGTATGAAAGGTTCTAACATAGGTGGGTTGAGATGAAGGTGAAGGCGAGTTCCAGGTTGAAAGGGATCAGTCTCAACTCAGCTAGTAACACACAAAACACAGGACATAAATAGATTTCAGTGGAGCAGTCCACTCGGATGCAGTAGTCACAACATACAAGGTAAGATAACATGTACAACACTCATGGATCAGTCTGAACGAGTGCAATGGTTTCTACAACAAGCTTCATGTGGAAGGTTTGTCTCATGTCTAGCAAAGTAGTCAAGATGGATGGGACAACATTAACAACATATACAACACATTTCCATTAATAGATTATGCATTACAACAAATGAATCAGTTCAGATGTAGAACACAGGTTAAAGCAACATGCATTACAAGTGTTAAAGATCAATCTTACACTAGATACAATACATGTGAGAAAAAGTGTTGGCTCTTATTATGTAAATAAGTGTAAGTTCCCATCATACAATAAATCCATGTAAACTCGTTAGCCCCAACAATGGAACATTACAACCACGTCCACATGTTCCTCCAAAGAGATGAACCAACTACATGTAGTGGAGAAACTAAGGCATTTTACAATATTATCCAAGCTCTTTCCAAGATAGTCTTATGAGAAGCTTGGCTGACAAAAATCCTATACAATGAGTTATGGGGGATTATTTATAGCAAAGGGTGGGGTGATGCTTGACATTCCTCTTTGTGACAGTTCAACTACCTTCATGACTCTTAACCTACTCTATGACTATTACATCCAACTCTTGACACTTGACTTACACTTGAAATGACTCAACATTACAATGCACATGTGATCATGTGAGACAACATGGCTTGAGCAAGCCTTGCAGCACATCACTGACACTTGGTAACTCTATGATGAGACCAACTCTTCGGCATGCTTCTGATGGTGATGGTGGTGAGCTAATGCCAAGCTTGGTCATTCGTGGTGGTGTGTATGCATCTCATGGTGACATCTTGTTGAAGAGAAATATTGCCTCCCTTGCAACTGGTGCATTGGTTCGGCCCCTTCGTCCAACTCGTCTGCTAACATGCGCATGGTATTCTTGGGTTTGGTTGAAATGGAAACACACTGATGCATAGTGTCCGTGTTGATCTTCAAGTGTGTGCTAGTGGTCATGCACATCAATTTGTTGAAGTACATGTTCAGCTCCAGTTGGACTTACTTCTTGTCCTCGCCTTGGTGAATGTGTTGAATGGGTTGGATTGCATGCATGTGCACAATGACATGTATGCTGCTAAATCCCTTGCATGTGATCAACAACACTTCTCACCATGTCTACTCCATGTCAACTGTTGGGATGGATATTTAAGTTGTACAAGCATAGTTTCATCCATGAATGAACATTGTGCCTAGTGTTTTTCTTGTTCCTTCTACAACTCATTCGTCTATCTATGCAACTTCATGTTCTTCCTTAGTTGCTTCTTCAACACATGCAACTCCTTCTTTGTTCCATTCTCTATTTTCACACGATCTTCATGTCACACCATCACCTCAAGGCCTGAGTCTCCAAAGTTGCTTTCATGATCAGTGGATCTACTTGATCTTGCAACTTTGTTCTGCCTCTGTGTTGTGAACAACCTTCCTCTTGCATTCATTGCATCCGCTACATTTCGTATGCTGCCTACAGTTTTTGTTCATGATTATGTTTCTTGTGATATCTTGATGTTCCTGTTTATGAACAACTTGACATATTCATGAGTAGGTGAGCTCATAGACATTTGATTGACTCCATCTCCAGCCGTGCTCTAAATGGTTTCTTCGACTTTTCTCTCTTGGAAACCATTGTACCTGCACAACTTAGAGGCAGATGAACACCTGCAATACCTAGAGACATGGAAACACTCATGGCACATAATCTATCTGTCTAAAACCAAAATAAACTTGAGAACTAACTTGCAACATACCTTTGTGACTGATCATGAAGGTTGTGTAATTTAGGCCGAGAGGTCAGGACTCCGACTACCAAGACTGCACAAGGCACAATCTAGGCTACTGGGAGACTGAATGATTGGTGGAACTACGCAATGCATAGTCTAGCCTAGCTACTAACTACTAGAATTTCACAATGCACTATCTTAGTTGGCAATGGTTGCAGGCTCAGTGACTGCATCGCACAATTTTCTTGGCTAGTAGTCATTGTCCCTCAGGATTACGAAAAGTAGGCATAGGTAATATATGCTGGGCAGAAATCCACAGTTTTGGAGAGGTAGGAAGAGCCTTCCCTCTCAAGGTTGCACAATGCTATCTTGGTGAACCTCTTGGTGGGGTAGAGTCTGGGCCGAGGTTGACCAAACTCATCGACGCGTAAATGCAACTGAATGTGAGTGCAAATGCATGATGATATTGATTGTAAGCATAAGTGAATGATATTGAATGAAAATCGTGAATGAAAGATTCAAAAAATGGAATAATGTTCATGTGGGTGAGGCAAATCGCCAAATTGGTGACTGTTTGTTAAAAAAGTTTCATGCATGCGACAACAGTGAGATGCTGACGAAAATTGAAATGGTTTTAGGACAAGCTAATATACATGTAAATGACAACAAGAATTCAAAGAAATCAAGAAAATAATACTCATACAAGTGAAAAAATGAAAAGCGAAAAAAATGCAACACAAGGCATGGGAAGTGGGCTTACGCGAAAACAATTGAGCTAAATATGCCTATTGCTCCTAGATGTGATGTGGGATGTAAGAGCTAAAAGATTGATGTGAGGAATGAGCTATGCATCATCTGTTGATGAGTTTTGCTGACATCGAGGTTGTGATGCGCATGCCACAAATCAAGGGAAGCGGCACTTGGAGGGAGGTTTCTGAAATGATCCTTGCATGAAACCTCCAATTGCTAAACATAGATCCCTGAAGCAAGGGATTCCTTTGCTTGTTACCTTGGGAGAAGTAGCCCATCCATGCAAGTTAGTTTTGCTTGGTCCCAGGGGGAATTGGTCAACTCAGCTGGAATTGGTCAACTCAGCTGCACATGCAAGAGACTGCTCGATTGCTAAAGAAAAATACACATTTCTGGCTGGGAGCTGGGCTAGCTGCCTAGGAGATTTGTGCAATTTTTGGGCAGAGTAGCTAACTGCTCCACAGATTTGCACAAATTCTAGGCTGAGAAGCCCTACTAGGGAGAATTGTGCAATTCCTACTGGGAGTGTTGACTGCTTGGATTGCGCAATCTTGGAGCCCAACAGGCTGTGAGATAGGATTGTGTAATTTATGGAGGGAAGGCTAGTTTCCCTCTAGAAATGCACAATTTTCTTGTGGAGGCTGGTCAACCTACAGCTGGACCAATTCTGGGTGAAAAGATTGTGAGGGAAATGGATTAAGTTATGATCAACAGGCTACGTTTGTGCAAGAAAGACATTGAATCTTGTGAACTTAATGAAGCAAGGCAAGTTGCTGTGAAGTTTGGAAGGGAGGCTCCAAAACAAAGCTAAGGTGAAATTTTGGAGGGTGGTTGTAGCCACTACAACACATATTCATTCAATTCAATAGGGGCTTCGATACCCTATTCATCAAAACTGTCAAGGGTTTCTATGTGCGGCACTGTTATAGCTCCAAATCTCACTCTTGATGTTTGTGATGCTGCACTTATGGCTTAGGGCAACCCCTCCTTACAGACCTGGTCCAAATATTTAAAAAACAGTGTTTTATTCCCTATATGAAACATTTCCCTGAGCTAAAGGAGTGTGTACATGGGTCTGTGTATACCCAACCCACGTATATGTCTTAAAACACTTAAAAAAATTAAATCTCCTTAATTTCAGGTAGAGATCATGGTTTTACCTATTTATTACCTATTAGTGCCCGTGGCCCAACTGTTCCCAGTGAACTCCCAACTAAAAAGCTACTTTGGGAGAAGTATAAAAAGGCTTAAATGGGAAGGCATAAGGGAGGAGAAGAGATAGAGAAATATCACTCTCCTGAGATTATCCCTGACCAGGTCTGAAGATCCTTGTGCTTCCAACACTTCCCCCATTACAAGAAACCCTTGTTTCCTTATGTTATGATGTCTTTCTACTACTTGAGATATCTTGGAGTAAGTCATGGAAGGAGTTTGTTGAAGGCTTGAGACTGGATGAATCCAGAGGACGGTTCCACTTGGAGCCTGTAGAAGAAAGACTCAGGTGAAATCATTCCTTTCTGTACTTTAGTTTTCTATAATAAAAGAAACACTTGTCTTGTTCCTGATATAAATCTTCTTCATGTTTATGATATCAATGTTATGATTCACATATGAATGGTTGTTTTAATTATATAAATAACTACCTTTCAATATGCTATGAAGATGATTTCTTTATGATGCTTGGTCAATATACTGCTGTACTTTCTGGAATTGATTTTTTTGCAGGTTGAAGGACTAAAAGGAACTCCAAGATGGTTTGGACCCTAGCTTGATCTTCCCAAACAAAGGACCCCCAGGTGCACCCCTCTTTGTGTAGTTTATTTATATTAGCATCATGGTTGTGTGGAATGTGTGTTTTTCTTTATAGATAACCCCCGCTCTACTAGGGTATTAACCC
This sequence comes from Pinus taeda, assembly GCA_000404065.3. Lineage (NCBI taxonomy): Eukaryota > Viridiplantae > Streptophyta > Pinopsida > Pinales > Pinaceae > Pinus > Pinus taeda. The sequence goes on along the minus strand of APFE031759064.1, from coordinate 400,224 downwards.
AAGACCCTAGGGGAATTTATCGCTTAACATAATTGGTGACCCCACTAGGGACAACAGTATTGTTGTTCCTAGTTTGGGTTTGTTCAAGCTAATCAGGGCTCAACTTTTTATTTACTTTCTTTGACTGTGTAGTCTGTTCCTATAGGAACTTGAATTGTAAGTTTGATCAATTTCTTTCGATTGTTTTTTGTTTTCTCTTGTCATCTTTTATATACGTTGTTTTTCCAGTTTACAAAAGCATATGTACACATGTTTCCTTAAGTAAACCTGTGTATCTGCATGTTTCCTTAGGCTAAATAGCGTATACACGCAGCTGTGTACTAACACAGTCGCGTATACCCTAAAATTTTCAAGATTTTTCAAATACTTTTGTTTCTGAAGATCTGTCCGCTGGTTTGAATTAGTCCTGAGCAGTTACTTTTTTGTGTCAATCTTTATTTCTATAGCATGTTCGTGATTTCAAATTCTCTCCGGTTATAGAGAGTACTGGTATTGTTTTGTTTTGTTGCAAGTGTCATCTTTTTTGTTTAAGCACACAAGATTTTTTGCTAGGAATCTTGGCTGCTCTGGTCTTCGAGGGCAGAAAAATTGATCTCAATCTTTGTGTCAAATATTGTTTTGGTGACCTTTTTGTTTGCATGTCAAAACTACATCTTTATGACCATTTACTTTCTTGCTTTTTGAAAGTTGTTGTGTGATGGTTTTGAGAGTTCTCTTTCTTGATTTTTTTATTGCTGTCACCAAGCTTTTTGGGCTGCTTTCTAATTGTTAAGAGCATTTTAAAACACACCTTTTGTAGAGTTTTCACCCATTTTGTGTTGTAAACTTACAAAGTGTTTTGTTTCCTATTCTTCAATCATAAAGTTTCAGTCTTAGTTGCAACACTTTTGAAAAGTTATTTTTGTTTTTGCTTTTGAAGAAAACTTCTTGAAAACTTGGTTTTTTATTTCTTTGGCCTTGTTTGAATTTAGTTTCCTTTTTCCGAATGAAAGTGCATTTTTGTTTGTCTTGAAAATTGCTTTTAGTGTTTGGACAAAAATGAACATTACCAACTTATATTCTATCTAAACATCTTAAGTGGCAAATTAAAATTGATAAACAAGTTACTTTCATTTCTTGACTTAGAGTAGTCTTAAGTTTTGCATTAGCATGTACCCATTGCATTAGGATAAATTTCTGCATATTTTTAGGACATCCATAGTTTTGTTAATTTTTTGAGTGTGAAGCTTAAGTAAAAGAAAAGAAAAGAAAAATTTGTTTCTTTTTTAGAAGTTCCTATGAACCTAGTAGAAATTTCTTTCATCGAAGAACAAAACGAGTGCATTTGCATATAGTTTAGTTTTTATTAATTTATTTTGCATCAAAACACCGCAAGTTTCATTTCCGCTTATCCCTTGACTTAAGAACAACCCATTTAAAAACAAGCGCTAATTAAAACACACTAAAACATTTTTGTAATTGTCAAGTTAGACACACCAACAAGTTTTAGGATATTTTAGGGCCTTGGATTAGGCGATTGGAGAGAAAAATCTCCAAGGCCATTTAAACTATCAAACATAGGAGTCTAAATAGTGAGTGCAAATCCAAAAATGTTAGGGAGACCAAGAAAGCTCTGGATCTGGGAGTTAAGCACGAGGGTTTTCGAAGATAAGGAAGAGAGATACCCCCTCTCCTACTTGTCGAATCTTACCTCAAGACTATTCTGCCTGGCTTCTGACATGAGTTGGTAACCTTAGTTGCTTCTCCTAGGGATCTACATAGGTGGCTGTGGAGGGGAATCCCATGACACCTGAGATCGATGTTGTATCACTCTCAACGGTACTACTGGAGGGCACCCTTGGGAAGCTTGGGGGCTTGCACTGGTGCAGGCTGTTGTTAGGAGGTCAGCGTAACTTCCTTTATTACCTTTGCTGGTAGGACTGGGCCGTCGTTATCCCAGACTATCTTCGGAAGGGCCCTTACTTCACTTTCTTGTATTCTAGTGTCTGGTCCTCATCACTCGGAGCGGAAATACTTGAAATTTGTTTGACTGGATGACATATTTTAGGGACTTTTTAGTGTGTTCTCTGTGCTCTTAGTTGGCCTAGCTTTCTTTTTTTCTTAAGTCTTTAATTAGATCTTAATAAAAAATTAAAAGCGGTTGACCGATCACCTAGACGGTCACGAAGACTTCATGGTCTTTCACCACCATGTTTAGAGCCTTCTCCAAGAAGGCACAAAGGTAATAATGCCGGTCAGTTTCATTCCATGGCAGCTGATGCATCAAGGATTGATCCTCCCCTCAGGGGCATTAGTGTTCAAGACAAGCCTGGTACTTTTGTAGAACAAGAGAATAACACTCCAGTTTTTTCTCGAGTTCTCTTTCAATCGGAAGATAACATAGAGGTAGAAGAACTCCAAGAGTCACTAGCAGCTCTGAATTCTCCCCTACCCTCTAGCTATCCAGATGTATTACAATACGTTGGGACTCTGATGCATAGACCATCAAGTCCAGGTCATATTACACACTTACCATCGATGGCCACTACTGGAAACATGGCTTCTACCACAAGTGAAACAACCATGCAGACTCCAACATCAGTACAAGGGGGAGGAACTATTTCCATCCCCTCTGCATCTTTATTTGGGTCTTTTGCTAGCACATCCTTAGTTGGGTCTACCTCCATTCCTTCTACGAGTGGAAATTCCCAAGCCAATGCCTTTAGTTCTGGATTCTTCCCGTTTGGCACCCATTCACAGGGTATTCCATCGGTTCCATTTAGTGCCTCCACATCCATGATGGGTGGGTCGATTTCATTTCAGGGTTTTCCTTTTGGATGTGGTCATATACCACATTCCAACCCAACAATAGGATCTATCCGTTTTTCTTCTACAGGACAAAGCAACAATCCTTTTCAAGGTTGGACTAAGCCTACGATTAGTGGCATGGGAACTGGGAATCCTTTTTACAGCCAACAAGGGAATAGGTCATACTCCATAGTTAGTTCGTTTCGAAGTATCCCTCCCTTAGCTTCTACTTGGAATCCTTATCAAGGGTTATCGACTCCTTATAATCCTTTAGGAGGGAGCTTCACCGGTTATGGAGGTTTTTTGGCCGGAGTTTGTCAAACTCTGAGTTTTGTTGGATCTCAAGGTCCACCTTTTGGTTCAGCTGGTTCTGTTGGTTACTTCGGGTATCCTAGAGCCTTCCAAAATCTAGGCCAATCTTTTAAGAACTTTGGGAGCTCCGCCCAGTCTGGGTGGAATCCCTAATGTCCTCCTAGGCTTCCTTTTTTGGCAACATTAAACTTGCCAGATCTCATGAAATTAATGAATGATCCAATCAAATACAATCCAGCTTAGCCTCCAGTCCCAACCAAACTCCCTTCAGACATTCCAAAGTTCAAGGGGAAGGGTGGTGAAGACCCGAGTGACCATGTAACCACATTCCATTTGTGGTGCTCATCAAACTCCCTTATTGATGACTCGATTAGGTTGAGACTTTTTCAATGCACCTTGACTAGTAATGCGGCCAATTGGTATATAGAGTTACCAGGGGGCATCTTTACATCTTTCACCAACTTAGCTAATATTTTCTTAAATCATTTCCAGTTGCCCGTCTGTTATGATGCCAGAACTGAACTTCTGGGCAATTTTCGTCAGGATACAACAACTCACATTTTTTATCACATTCAGGAATGGAGACAAAGAAAGAGGCTCATTAAAGCTGAAATTCCTCTGGAATACCATCTCAAATGGTTTTTGAAATCTTTACAACCTGTAATCTCTAACGATGTCTCCTTGTCCATAGTCTATTCTAAGGAGCAAGCTATTTTTAAGGCCCGTCAATTAGAATTGATTTATTCTTAGTCTGGGATTCTACAAAAAATCTTACCTGATGCTCTTGGGAGTAATATTGATATAACCAAGTCAAAACAAATTTCCCATGCAGATGGTATCATTGGATCGGTAGACACAAATGCGGTGAACTTGTTGAATTGCAACAGTTGTCTTTGTAAACTACTCCTAACAACCAGGTCACATCGTCTAACACTTCATCTTCCCAACCATCTTCAGTTAACGCCATCCAATCTGCCAACCTAAAGAAAATCAAAATTCTGATGGGAAAAAGAAAGGACGAGCTAAGAAAAAGAGTCAAGATGGGAAGGCTGACACAAATAAATCCGGCAATAATGCTGGTTGTGGTAGAAATGAGTCTAGAAAGAAAGTCAAATTTATTTACAAGTTATGTAGTTGAGACCATTTAACTCATCTCTGACCAAAGATTCAAGATGCTCAACAGTTGTCAGGGCAGCAAGGGACTTCTAGCTCTCGAGCTGTCTTAACCAACCCTTTTCCCCAAGGGCAGCAACTGCATGATGGCGCAAATTCAAACCCTGGTACCTCTGCGTGGGGCAACCAGGAAGGGGAGAAATCATTAAATGTTTTCATGATAGGTTCTAACGTCCATGTGGCCACTCAGTCGCATGATTACAGTGAAGCAGAAACATCCGAGGACAAAACTGCTCCTGGAAGCACCGACCTTCATACTGAGCGACCCTCTGTTGAGACTATACCACAAATACCAAAAGGTTCCACTAAATGCGCGACTATTAACCCTAATATTAGGGCAGCCTAGAATTACTCCATTGTTGAGGATCTGCCTCAAATTCCATGTGCTATGTTCACTTTAGAGGTGCTCCAGTCATGTCCTGCTCAAAGAAGTGCCTTGCTGTTGGCAATGGGGGCAGTGGATCATAGGGCTTTCTAGATAAAGTCTACTTACCAGAAAACTAATATTTTTCGGGTAGTTATAGATGAGGGAGCTTCCACATGTGTCATGTCTATGTCATGTTGGAAGGCCATTAGATCGCCTTTGGTTGTTCCTTCACCTACCCTCTTGACAGTGTTTGATGGTCATTCTCATAGGCCATACGGGATTATCCCAGCCTTTCCTATATGTGTTGGAGGAAAGGTCATTAATATCGAAGTAGAAGTCAGCGATGCTAACTTAGATTACAATCTCGTCTTAGGAAGGAACTGGATATATGAAATGGATGCCATTGTTTCGACCCTGTTTCGTGTCATCTTCTTTCCTCATGAGGGGAAAATTGTTAAGGTTGATCAATTGGACTACTCTCCAGTTGATCCTTGAGCAACTTCGAACTCTACTGTTCCCTTAGTCGATAACCCCCGTCTACCTACTGAGAATCTAGGAGTTGGGATGTACTCTCCATTGATGGGTACGTTTGGTCTTCCCCCTCCTACAACTAGAATAGATAAAATTTCATCCTCCAAGGACCCTTTACGGAAAGAGTTTGTTCAAGCTTATTATTTTTCGGTTCCTGGAGCCTTATCTTCATCTGTGACCACATCAAATGACAGCAAGGTGGGTTGAATAAAATCTCTTATGTTTTCAGTAGAACCTATATGTGAATCTATTGATAACTTTGTAGATGCTCATCCTACTCCTTCTTCAGAGAAAGAGTTAGCTAGTGATGTGGCTCATATTCGGACCCTTGATTCCACTTCTGTGTTGGATTGCTTGGATATTGTTTTTCCATCAGACGAAGTGATATTTGAAACAATGACGGCAGTGGATTGACATTTGGAAGATTTACATCGTCGTTCATGTTTTCATCCTCCTTTGCACGAAGTCGAATCTAGGTCCTCTAGTTTCACTAGAAATGTTTGTACAGGTCCTTTGGCTCCAACACAGTTATTTGCCGAAGGAAGTATATTGCTTGGTTCAATAATTGTACCTATAAACATCCCTAGGAGCAAGTTGGTGGAGCCCCCTGATCGGCTCTACCTTAAGACGTACTTTTCATAGCAACTAGGCAATGGCTTCTTTGAACATTCTGTATATTTGTACATATCTGATCGAGAGTTTTTGATATTGACACTTTTTGGTCTGCTGTGGTAGGTGTTGATGGATGACTTGGCCTATTTTGGATTCGTCAATAGTGCTAGTCGGCACACTCAGAACCTCACTTCCGCAGCTTCGGTACTCTACTATCCAACTGGTCAGTTGATGGTGTTAAGGGGAGTATGCATCGGTCCCGCTTCAAATAATATGGCTGAGTATACTACCATCATTAATCTACTATCTGAAGCAATTTCTTATGAAATCGATTTGTTGGTAGCTTATCTTGATTCACAATTGAATAACATTTATCGGGTAAGGGATCCATGTTTATATCGCCAGTATTTAAGGGTGAGGTTGTTGCAAAGTTTATTTACTTACATTAATTATTTGCATATTCCAAGATCTCATAATTGGTTAGCTGATTCTATCACTAATCAAGCATTATACTAGTACATCAATCATTCATCACAATAAAAGTAAACATAAAAAAGTCGAACTGTATATGTATATATATCATAAAACATCTCGAGTGTATATAAGTGTGTCCAAAATAATATACAAAATTGGGACTCAAATGCCCATAATCATGTCTAGTACATCTAATGCCCCGACTGAAGATGAGCAGCTAAGTAGGCAAGTACTACATTGGCCACACGCCTAAGAGTGCGAACCCAATCTCGTGGCATGCCAACCACATGATGCTGCATATCTATAGGGAGATCCTCTATGGCCTCCATCGGTATTCGGTGAGTTAGTCTCACCAAGTGTCGCTAAACTGTGTGTAGAAGTCACTCTGTATCTGTAGTCAACTCTTTGGCCCCTCGACCACAACATCCATGCCGTGGGAACCCATCTAGTCACACTGGCCCAATATCTGGAACATGATCATCATATTAGTCATTTGAATCCTATCAAAAATATTTTTTCAAAATTCATTATTATATTTGAAAAATCACAAAAAATCCTAAAATAAAAAACACTTACCTGTGTCACCCCATGCTGCGGTTGGTGGTAATACTAGATCGGGATCTCCTCAGAAGTCCAACCCAACATAAGGGTAGTCATCTATGGCGATGATCTGATGCTCCAACCAGGAAAAGAAGTTATCATTAAATGCAGTATGTGGGACGTCACCACCTCCTAGATGTTTCATCAAGTCAGCGCACCTGCCCATTCTTGGATCTCGTGCGATGCTGATCGAAACTGATACTCTAGGACGAAATGCAGGGACCCTCTAAAAGAAAAAAGAGCACAAAACGGATCCATATCCAAAGTTTTTGGTCTACCCTTTCTTGATAGAAGTAAGCTGGCTTTTCAGGTTGGCTAGAAGAGGAGTACACCAGTCAAATACGATGGTGAGATAGTCTACTGCCAAGCTCATGACTAGTCGTGATGCCTGGTGCAAAGAAGTTGATCCGTTCACTCTAGCTATGGTGAATAGGATTATCCTCAGCGATAAACTGTCCACATGTTCGATTGGAATTTGACTTCAAACTCTCCATATGTACGTAGTCATCGATCGAGAGACTGCCTTGTGATTTGCCTGTAGAATGTACCACCTCTCCCCTCCGGGAAAGGCTTGTGATGAAATAAATGTCTTCAACTTCTATCTTGAGTGGCATCTTCTCAATCCTAAACGAGTCATCCTCGATGCTCCAATAGTGAATGAGCATTTCAAGCAAGCGAGTGTTTGCTTTCATATTTGACATTTTAAAGAACTTTTGCAAACTGCATCCCCGTAAGGCATCCAAAGCATTAGGATCATTCATAACCTCATCATCCACTAAGGTATGCTCTCTTTCTCTCCAAGTGACTGGCATCATGAAGAAAAAATGAATTTAGACAGTTAGTATTTTTGTTTGAAGTTTTCACAGTGTATATGCGAGTCCATTTTACACACAGTCGCATGTAGCTTGTGTATACATGGGTTTCATATATCCAACCTGCATATACGTCGTGACGAAATTTTTGATAAAAATTCAATGGTAAAACTTAAATTAAAAATTCTAAAACTAGTCACAATTGAATGCAAGACAAATTTAAGGGTTACCTGGTGATTTTGGAAGGATCTGAACCATTGAATTTGGCGTATGGAAAAGGGTGCTCCTTTTGCTCCACTCCTTTGCTCTCAAAATCAAATGGTGAAAATGGTGAGTCCAAAATCTATTTTATAGGCTTTGAAAATGCAAAATTTTTTCAAAACTTGATTTTGTTTGGTCTCATGTAACTTTTAACTTGGGAGCTTGGAATGTCGAGAATGGTTTGATTTTCAGGACATTTTGGACGCTTTTTCGACAGTTTCGAGATGGTTCCATGACTGCTGCCCATCATGGCAGGTATCATTTTCTCACTAGCATATAGGTTAGGGAAGCCATTTTCCATTGCATTATGCATACTAGCCTCCATTTGTCGATACACTTGCCACAGGGTTGATCCCATCATATTATGGTTTGTAAACCACCTTCACTCACCGATTTTTTAAATCACAACACTATGGTAGAGCCATCATTTTCACGGGCATCGTATTTAGCACCTCACTGATATTTGTTTCCCATGCTACCTCGATCTGAGTAGGCTCAGAAGTCCTCTGTAGTCCCGCCATGGCTTATGCGATGAAGACTCATTCCCCTTTACTTCTTCGCTTTGTTCTTGGCCTTGAGCCGGCTTCTCTTGGACTCGTGTTTGAGCCAACTTTTGACCATGTCAACTGCAAAATCAAACTTGCATTCCCTTGACTTTTGCAACTTGACACACCTTGATCCATGGAAGGAACAGACGTTTGAGTGTCCTTGACCAGTTTTCACCTCTCTGCGTTGGACATAAGACCGTTCCAATCCCAGGAACTAGATAATCTGTTTCACTGACACTCATTCTTTCCACTCTGCTATATCATTCTTTTATTATTTTTCCAGCTTAAAGAAGAAGACAAAAAAATTATATATTCCAAAAAGAGCAGGAACAGGACAATATTTCCATTTATTGTTGGAAGCTAGAGTCAGTCATGTCACCCTTGAACAAAGCACTCAAAACAAATTCTCCTCCATTTGGGTGGGATTTAGTTTGACTGAGGTATGCCTTAACCTTGTTATTGAGTCAGTTCTCCCTCGATTGGTTATCTCTTCCAATCATATGGAGGGTTCATTCGTGCCTCCTGCACGACGAACTTATATAGAGCCATCATATGCTGCCACATAGTCATATTGAGTCGTGCTTTTGTTCAAGGGAAGTTAGCCTGAGTCGGCCTCTCTGCGGTGTCTCTTGAATCATTTTTCAGTCAGCCATCCCTGGTTGTCAGTCTCTTGTCTATCATCTCATCAGCTATATTGATCCTTTACTCGTGTTAGTTTGAGAAGGTCCCCATTGACTTCTTGCTGGTGGGACTTGTCCTTATCGACGACGACATCTTGCTCTGAGGACAGGCCTAGAGCTGCAACTTGGCCCTATTTTCATTTTTGATAGGTCACCTTGTGCTCAGCATTGATGAGTATCATGGGTCTTTGACTGAGTGGTTTCCCTTGTGTTCGACATTAGCTTACACTATCACACATTGGGATTGGTACAGTACCTTGGTTTCCATTTGACCCTATTGGTGGATACCTCGCCTCTGTGTCAACTTTCATTATTGGTTGGTTCAGAGGGTTTCTAGCATGCACTAGCCACATCTTGTGTACATTGGCAACGTGCTTCGGTTGGGTTACTACATCTTTTTTCATCTGATTCCCTCCACACTATTGGCCTACACGTTACAATCACACTAGATAGATGAAGGATGCCTTAATGCCTTCCTTCAAGAGGATCTTTCCCTATCGACTATGACTCATTGCTCTGGGGCAAAGATATAGAGTCCATTTGGTGGTACCTTGGGGTTTGGGGTCATTAGTGGTAGATCCTTCACTATCAACAATGGGAAACCATCATTGTTTCCTGATTGATAGATTCTTACAGGTGTTCGACTTCAGCTCATCTATTCACACTTGTTAGATTGTGCTGGGTACCTTGACGCTCATTATCATTATCAATGAGTAGTCTCACGTTTGTTAATGGTATACATCAATGACCGGTAATCAAACGATTTATCACATGGTTGACTTCAGATCGTCTATTCCTATTGTGTAGAAATGTACCCCAGCGGTCAGTGAAGACCTCAGGTTGCATCAGCATTCATTGGCTCACTTGACAGTTCCTTCGGTTGCTGCTAGTTGATACCACTTCACCTCATATGTTGCAGTCATTCATGGCGACATTCTATATGCTGGCACCTAAGTTTGCAGTGTAGTACCATCTTACTCCATCATGTTCATTTGGTACTTTTTCAGATCAGTCTTTGATATCAGTGATCCGCTTCATCCTTCAACATCATTGACATTCTTATATGTGATATTCAGACATGTACTTGTTCCATCATGATTAGATGATCCATTATGTACTTTCCAGTGTTTATACTTGTACACTTAGTGCATCTGCTTGTACTTTATATGTGAACATGCTTTACTTTCTCTGAGCATGGGTATGCCCACCTCAGACAGTGTTTCTTTCTGTTCTCCTTTTGTGGCTTGGCAAGCTAAACTTTGGTGAAGTCCTTATCAGTTTTTGATAGATTTCCTTTCCATGCACTTGCTTAATACATTTTGGCCATCGTGTACTGCTTCTAACCTCATATACTAGGGGGCATCTGTTATAGCTCCAAATCTCACTCTTAATGTTTGTGGTGTTGCACTCATGGTCTAGGGCAAACCCTCCTTCCAGACTTGGTCCAAATATTTAAAAAACAGTGTTTTATTCCCTATACGCGAAATTTCCCTGAGCTAAACACGTGTTTATATGGGTTTGTGTATACCCAACCCACATATATGTCTTAAAACACTTTAAAAAATTAAATATCCTTAATTTCGGGTGGAGATCATGGGTTTTACCTGTCGATTACCTATTAGTGCCCGTGGCCCAACTGTTCCCAATGAATTCCCAACTAAAAAACTAATTTGGGAGAAGTATAAAAAGGCTTCAATGGGAAGGCCTAAGGGAGGAGAAGAGATAGAGAAATATCACTCTCCTGAGATTATCCCATGCCAAGTCTGAAGATCCTTGTGCTTCAAGCACTTCTCCCATTACAGGAAACCCTTGTTTCCTTGTGTTATGATGTCTTTCTACTACTTGCGATATCTTGGAGTAAGTCATGGAAGGAGTTTGTTGAAGGCTTGATACTAGACGAATCCGGAGGATGGTTCCGCTTGGAGCTTGCAGAAGGAAGACTCAGGTGAAGTCATTCCTTTCTGTACTTTAGTTATCTATAATAAAAGAAACACTTGTCTTCTTCCTGATATAAATCTTCTTCATGTTTATGATGTCAATGTTATGATTCACATATGAATGGTTGTTTTAATTGTGTAACTAACTACCTTTCAATATGCTATGAAGATGATTTCTTTATGATGCTTGGTCAATATACTGTTGTACTTTCTGGAATTGATTGTTTTGTAGGTTGAAGGACTGAAAGGAGCTCCAAGAGGGTTTGGACCCTAGCCAAATCTTCCCAAACGAAGGACCCCCAGGTGCACCCCTCTTCGCATATTTTGTTTATATTAGCATCATGGCTGCGTGGAATGTGTGTTTTTCTTTATAGATAACCCTCACTCTGCTAGGGTATTAACCCAAGACCCTAGGGGAATTTATCCCTTAATAGGCACCTCGTCATCTCCCTGACCCTCTTCTAGGTCTCTAATTTCACTCAATGTCACTCTTTTCTTCTTCAACTTATGAAGGGAGGCTGACAAGGGTATGTCTTCCTCCTTTTCTCCATTTTCTTCATTCACCACAATATGAGTTGTTGTATCTATGAGAACTGAGAGGTTGTGATCTCCAGATGAAGCCTGCGCTGACTTGTCAATCAAAATTAGGGAGCTCGACCGAGCATGACTTGTCCTCAAAGAGACAATCCTTTTCTTAGTCGAGGTTCTGGTCACTCTTCATTTTGCTAAGAACTGAGTTTCTTCAATAGATTTCTCCTCTTATTTCCCCCATTTGTTCTTGATTTTTTTCTTGGTAGGGCATGGGGTCTCAAGTTTTCTCCTCTTTCTTGCACTCTTTCCAACTAACTCCCATGCACTTCTTACTTGAAATTGTTTCAAGAATGCTTCCCAGGTTATTTTCTTAGCCTCCAGCTCTTTCTTAACTAGGATTGCAATGAGCATATGAGGGTACAACGTATATGCAACCCATCTCGCACCCCCGTTCTGCATTCCATTCGCCATTTTCTCTAAACTTCGGAGGAGGTAATAAGGGAAATTGATGTGTTTCCTTGATTCAAAATGCAGCACAACAAAATATGGTACATAAACGTTAATGTGTAACATCCCTCATAGGTCAGAAACTTATGTAATATGTATAGGAGGTCTCGCCATTTTCCAAGCATGGTGCTCTATGGAAGCCCTATCTTCCAGTTGACTTTGAGCTTTCGGTCGACCACAAATCAATGCCATCTTTTCTTTTCGATCCTCTCCTTTTCAACCATTGTTCCCCTATGGTTGACAAGCCTGTAGCTCTTGCTATAGATTCTTCCATGACCTCACATTCCAGTGAGACTACCTTAGCTCAGCCTCCCTTAAATGGCTTTGCAAATTTCAGAGCCACGACCCTCCCAAACCCATCAATTTTTTGCAAACATGGGAGAAATCCCAATTCTTGCAATAGTGCAAGACTATTTTTATATTCAACCATCTACTCTATCTCCTTCACAGATGATGGTTCACGTCTCACGGGCACCATCTTATTTTAATCCACCTCAATTCTCTGTCACAGCCTTAGGAAGATTTCATATTGCAAAGTGCAAAAGGGCTAGCGAGAATTTTATGATGGAGATCCATCTGTCCACTACCTTATTGATCTCTTCCATCCAATCACATTCAATCATTAAAATCATCCCTTCGGGATGGATACACACATGTATCAATCTTCTACAGGCAGGCAATGATAATTGGAGGACGTGGAAGTTTTTATTGCGGTGTTGTAACGGTCATGGATGATCAGATTATGAGGTGAGGCTATCATGGACAAGTGATGGAGGAATTTTTCAAATTGAGGTAAGTGTGGGGTTTCGGTATATCTTTACTATCCACGTTTGCCTCATAATTCACATAAGGTGTACTTCGGTACTCATTAAAAATATTAGACCTTAGAACCTAAAATATCTTGCACTTCAAATGATTTCTCCCTAATTTAGTAAATGAGAAAGAAAAGTCTTAACCTAAATTTCAAATAATGCTATGATATACCACTATGGTAGTAATTCATTTGCAGAAATAAAAAGTAAATTTTCCAATAAGCGTCTGGCATCAAGCACTCTTGTACTGCGTTAAACATTTTTGTGTTGTGTTTTCACAGTCAAGTGCATGCCTACACTAATCATGCTTGCATTGAACCTACTTACATTGTAAGGTGCTTGCACTGAACCTGCCTGCACCAATCATGCACATTCCTGCACTAGGAATTTCTGTAGCATTGAAGAAAGTGGGGATAAAAAAATTCTGAAAGAACAAATTTCTTTGGCTGGACTACAAAAAATTGCCTGAATATACAAGAGAAGTTTTATTTTCCATTATTTGGTGTTTCATGAGTATGCCTTCTGGTTTGACTGCATCAGATCCTATAATCGATCTATGAGGGAAAAAAGAAGTGGGAAGGAATATCATAACATGGATTCGAAGAATAATACCACCAAGGGGGATAAACGAAAATGGCATGTGGAAAAAATTCAAGGGGGAAAGAGGCATTTTACAAGATCAGATAGGGATAATTTTCTTACAAGAAAAAGGAGGGTGATTCATTATGAGATTAAGAAAAGAAAGATAGCGGGAATTAAGAAATGAGAAAATAGAAGAAAGACATAATTTTATCTTCAAGATCTGCCTACACTGGTGCCAGAAAAGGTAAATGTAGCAAGAATTAAGTGTTTAACTGGATTAAAATTTCCATTCTAGTTACCCCAAACCTAAGTAAGGGCTTGGTTCATTGAACCTGCTTCTTCTTGGTGACAACCAACATATCTAAAAGTCAAGTAACATTCCCTTTTTTATTGAAATTTCAATCTTCCTAGCAACATGATGGTTTTCAGGTTGATCCTTTTCCAATCATCTCAGTCAACTGATTTTCATAATTACAAGAAAAAAAATTATATATATATTTTTATTTTTGTCATTTTATCTTCTCTTTTTTATTTTATTTTATTGTATGAGGAAAAGAAAGAATCAAATTTTCAACAGGTTGTTTTTTCCACCTACCATCTCCTTTCAAGATTGTTGTTGGACTTACTGCATAAAATCTCCTTTAGTAACGGGATAAAAATACAACTTCAATCTATGCCCATTTACCAAGAACACGAAATTCCTCCATCAATAGTTTTTATCTCTACCCCTCCATTCTCAAATATTTTGACCACCTCATCAGGTCCCATCTAGTGTGTATGGAATTTCCATTTAACATATTTAAATCTAGAATCGTAAAGGAGTACCCAATCACCTAGTTAGAATGACCTCTTCTGAATAGACTTATCATGCCACTTCTTGTGCTGTTGTTGAACCAATATGTTCTACTGAACGAGATCCCTTCGAATTCCTCTAACTCATTCAACTATAGAAGACCCTGTTGTTGTGGTTCAGAGAGATATATCCCCAACTAGACTGAATTGGTAAAAGTCTTGATCTGAAACTCTATCGACAAGAGGACTTGTTTCCCATACACCAGCTCATATGGCATGTGTCCTATCTTTTTCCTCCTAGTGGGTCAGTATGCCCACAACGCTTCTGGTAATTTTTTAGCCCAATCCTTTCTATGGGTATTTACTGTCTTTGTATGGATGGACTTAATCACCTTGTTTGTGGACTCCACCTGACCATTTTCTTGCGGGTGATACGGTGTAGATTTCCTATGCTATATTTTGTACTACTCCATCACACCCTATACCAGATTAGAAATAAATTGCGGACCATTTTCAGAAACAATTTCTATATGCACACCAAATCTAGTAAAGATTTCAGTAAAGAGAAAATCAACAACAACTTTTTTAGTAGCAAAAGAAACAACTTTAGCTTCTACCCATTTGGTAACGAAATCTGTACAAATCAAAATATGCTTTTTATTTAATGATGTTGGATTTATTAGTCCTATAAAATAAATGGCCCATTTTTCAAAAGGCTTAATCATAACTTGAGGACATAAAGGAATTCCAATGGTTTTATTAGGTTGTCAAATTCGTTGACAGCTATCACACCGCTTGACATATTCTTTGGCATGCTTAAACAAGGAGGGCCAAAAGTAGCCAACTCGTAACACTTTGTATGCAGTCCGCTTATCAACAAAGTAACCTCTGCAAGGTTCGTCATGCGCAGATTTTAAGATATCAAACACATTTCCTCTCTTACACATGTATGAATAATAAGATCTAGTCTAGTGTAAAAGAGGTCTCCTTGAATCCCATAATATGTAGCACTTTTCTGTATGATACTTCGCTTTTCACAAGCAGATAAGTGAGGTGGTGTTTTTCCAGTGACTAAATAGTTAGCTATGTCAGTGAACCACGGGGATTCTGTCAACACAAAAAAAATATCTTTGTCCAGAAAATCATCATCAACAAGAATTGCTTCACTAGGATTATTTAATCTCGAAAGGTAATCTGCTACTATGTTAGATTTTCCTAGTCTATCGACAATATTAATGTTAAATTCCTGCAACAACAATAACTACCTAGTCACTCTACTGCTACTTAATGGTTTATTCATCAAATATTTTATTGCGGAATGGTAAGTATGCACAAGGACTTCATATCTTGTAATGTAATGTCTAAATTTATTAATGGAAAAAATTACACCTAAAAACTCTTTCTCAATAACCATATAATTTAGTTCAATAGTTGCCAAGGTTTTACTGATGAAGTAAATATCATAGGATTTTTTGTCTTCTTCTTGTCCTAAAGTTGCGCCAATAGCAATATCTGAGGCATCAGAGGAAATATGAAATGGCAGGGACCAGTTTGGTCCTCTCAAACCTGGTGCCTAAACTAGTTTTTCCTCCAATGTCTTAAAGGACTGTTGGCAAGCTGTGGACCAAGAAAACTCACTATCGTTAGCCAAAAGTCGGAAAAGGGGGGTAGCTATCCTTGAGAAATTCTCAATGAATCTCCTATAGTAGCATGCATGTCCTAGAAGGACTCTCACTTCCCTTTGAGTTTTGGGTACAGGAAGACTCAAAATAATTTCTATTTTTGTAGGGTCAACCTAGATACCGTTGTCAGAAACAAGATGGCCAAGAACCACTCCCACCTTGCACATTAATCTGCATTTTTTTCACTCAAGGCAAGATGAGCTTCTTGGCAATGAAGAATCACTTTTTCTATATTTTTGAGGCCTTCTTGAAATGAATCACCAAACACAGAAAAGTCATCCCTATAGATTTCCACGCACTCAAGGTCAGCAAAAATGGCCAAGACTTCCCTTTGAAAGGTTATCAGGGCATTACATAGCCCAAAGAGAAGCTCTCAGTAAGAAAATGTACCCCATGGGCATGTAAAATTGGCTTTATCTTGATCCTAGGGTGCAATCTATATCTGGTTATAACTACTAAATCCATCATAAAAATAAAGTACTTCTTACCAACAAGGGTATAGAGAACCTAGTTGATGAAAGGAAGGGAGCAGTAATCCTTAAGAGTGTCTTTGCTCAATTCTCTGTAGTCAATGCAAATGTGCCATCTCCCATTTTTTTTGGGACTAATACCAATGGCGAGACCCATTGGCTATCAGAAATAGGATAGATAAAATTAGCATCCAAGATTTTTTGCAATTCTTCCTTTACAACATCTCTTAGAGCTGGGTTCATATGCCTTTGGGGTTGTTATATAGGTCGGCTCCATCCTGAATATAGATATAGTGGGTACAAGTTTCAAAAGGGATTCCTTTCATATCTTCATAGCTCCATGCAAAGGCATCAAGATGGTTTCGCAACAAATTCACAAGCTCCTCTTACTGGGATGAATCCAAGTCTGAACTGATATTCAAGGATTTTCCTTTAATAATCTCAACAAGAGTAGTATTAGGCTCAAGAGTACATAAAGGTGTTGCTAGAGATGGTGGTGAGGGAGGTAGAGAGTTGTGAATTTCCTGAAAATCTAGACTAAAAATCTAACTCAATGACTCAAAATCGGGCATGGTGCCTAAATTGTCAAGAAGTCTTGAATCTCACCATCCTGTGAGAACTCAACATACTGATGTACCATGGAAACAACTAAGTCTCCTCATCACTACTGTAGTCTAAGAAGAAATTGTCTCAGAGCTCTTGAATAGATCTAATGGGTGGATACAAGGTGACATTTTTCCTAGGATCTCCATAGGAAATACACATGTCACCAAAACAACATCCAATGTAAGCATTGACCATAGAAAGCCATGGTCATCCCAAGATTAAGGGATGTACTCCCATAGGATTCTTTAGTTAAATCACAATGAAGTCTGCAAGGTATTCCAAAGAATCTAATGAAATGACCACATCATCCAACACCCATTCCGGCTTGGTTTTAGATCTGTCTACCAATTCAAGCATAGTGGGAGTAGGATGAATATGGACCAATCCATGTTGATCCATGGTTTGCTTGGTCATAAAATTAATGGCTGCCCCTAGGTATCTAAGTACATTAGAGGCAAGGATATCACCTATCTAAACAAAGAGAACAAGGTTTTTAGGGTTAGTATATTTCTCCATGTGCATACACCCAATCATTAACTCTGCTGCTCTACCAACAAATTGAATACTTTTAGGTTCCAATATTCTCCTTCCTAGCTTCTTGAGATAGAGTTCCTTAATGAATTTTGTGCAAAATGGGGATCTCTTTGATAGCTTGGAGCAAAAGTACCTTTAAGAAAAGGTTCCTAAGGTCAGAGGCTAGGCTAGACTCAGGAATGTGGTCATTCTTCTCCATAACTAACCTCTCTAGATAGGGAGGATGGTTGGAAGAAAATGGAAAAGGCTCCAAGGGTAAGGGGATGCGCTGGATGGTGACATCTTTTTCAGAATGGTTAGGAGTTTCCTCCTATCCTTTCTCATTGATAATCACCATAGGCCGCTTCTGTTTTTCTAAGGTTACTATCTTCCTCGATCTCAATTGGAGATCATTGACTCCAACTGGCATGGAATAATATCTAGATGAAGAAAGCGGGTTCATAGAGTGGATCATGTGTACCGCTTTGATATTAGGGTTGGGAAGGCAGCTGAGGAGGTCAAAACGATGGAGGTAAAGGCAATGGTCACATTGTTTGACTCAGTTGAGGTAATGATGGTTGTGGCATTAGGTAAGGTGCATATCTAGGTGGGTATGACTACATAGCTGCAGGATAGGAATGGTGTGAATGGTTTGGCCCTCTCCATCCTCGTTGCCAAGATTGGGAGGGTTTTCCATAATGATATTGGTTCCCATGCTACCAATTTTGAAAGTGGCTAGTGTTAAGATAACAATATGGATGTGAATTATAACCAAAAAAATGCACTGGAAGTTCAGGACCCATACCTGCACTTACCTGAGGCCAGTTTCTTCATGTTCCCATAACATGCAGTGATTCGGCTTCAGGTTTCCCTCCTTCAAATACATCTTTCAGCCCAGGTATTTAGGGACATTTTTCCATGGAATGGTTCTTTGTACAAATTGCACATTTATTGGTTCCTTTAATATCAAGAGGACATTCTCTTAAAAGATGCTTTTTCCTACATTTTGGAAAAAAAATTGACAATGACTCTTATTCCTCTCCAAGTTTTTGCTGAAATCTCAAAGAGTCTATTTTTTTTTCTAACAATATTCATATTTCAATTTTCATATTGTCCATTTTGTTCTCCAATCCAATAATCATAGCATTAGTATATTCAATTTTCTTATTTCTATTTTGAATTCCTTTACCGGATCTATATTTATTCCTCAAGAATTTCCTGTACAAGTCAGAAATAAAACAATTTTGAGCAATATCCTCTTGTCCTAACGGATTTAGATTATTCCTAGCACCATCAGTAAGCCCACATAAGAACAAGATTCTAATGGTAGTTAGATCATATTTGTGCTTTGACCTTTGGAGGATGTACAAGAATCTCTCTATGTAGTCCTCTAGTGTCTCACCATCAATTTGCACAATAGTAAATATTTCATCTTCAATACCTCTAGTTTGACAATATTCCAGATATTTTGACAAGAACACTCTAATCATCTATTCCCAAGAAGCTATAGTGTTTCCTCCTAGTCCCATGAACCAGTGGAGTGTTGTATCCTTGAGAGTTGCGGGAAACAACTTTAACTTTTGAGAATCAGATGTATAATCATAACTTCTACATAAAATATCAAACTCAAATAAGAAAGAGTCTAGGTTGTCATCTAGCTTACCATAGAAATGAGAAAGAGCTGATGGTGGAATATTTTTCATTTGTACTTATATATCAAGATACACAATTGGGAATCCAAAAGTGGATTGTTCCTCATTTACCTGATTTTCACCAGTTCCTTCTACATGGTCTTCATGATATGCCATTGTTGATCCTCCAAGCAGACCTCTCTCAATAGGCTGAGAAGGATGAATCTATGTTCTAATAGTCCCCTTATTCCCCTTTGTGGGTTATGTCACACCTGGACTACTACTGCCAGAGTTCAAGTAGACTATTCTTGCATGATGTGTTTGGGTCTATTTTGACTTTTTTCCTACAAAATAAGGCCCAATGTGAGATTTTATTTTAGATTTATCAGTATTTCGTCTGCCCTTAGTGGAATTCAGACCCTTACCTCTCTTAAGCATTCATTTCAAAAAAATGACAAAACAAAATTCCAATAAAATTTTGTAACTCAAAAATAACTCAACACCAATGAATTCCTCCAAATAATAGAAGCACGCTATAGAAAAAATAATAGCAAAACTTACCCCTATCGCATAAAAACAAAAAATTATTACCAATTCAAATCGCCTACCCGATAGCAGCACCAAAATGTTGGGTGCAGGAATTGCACTTAAGCAAGCTCCTTCAATAGTTAATTCTCAACCTAGGGGTTTTGTAAACTTAGAGATGAAGCATAGGTAATGCCAGAAGTGGTATGAACATTTCCTATTTCTATTCCTACTTCTCAATTGAAATCTTGCATAATCAAACAGAAAAATCACAAAGGGCAACTGACACCAAAGTAATTCTAGTGGGGGAATGTAAAAGAATGAATTTGCAAAGAAATAAAATAAAGGAACTTTCACGCTGATGTAAATAGTCTTAACTGTTGAAATAAAACTCTGTGTTTATCCTTAGTATAGGTGGTGGCAGTTTAACAAGTGGGCCCTTGAAAAGATCAGCCTTCTAAATGATTTTCCTTCTCACACTAAGCAGTCGTTCCTGTACTCTTGCAATCTTCTTGCACTAGCACGGGTACAAAACCTATGTGAGAAGTATATTTTACACTTATATTGAAGACTTATGTCTTCATGTAGGGGCTCTAAGCCTCAAAGCTTGGAGCACTCTGTTCTGGTCACAAGACATTGGTTCTTGTACTGGAACAAAGCTTACTACACCAGGTATTCCAATTTACTTTCGGGAAAATAAAAAGGTGTTAGCTTATAAAAAGAATTGCAAATGTGAGAAGAATCTGAAATAGCTTGTAGATGAAAAACAATGCTTCAATCAATTGAATCTCGCAAATAGAAATAAACTTTTAAGATGAAAACAATCTTCAAAAGTGAAAGCAGACCTTCTTTAGTCAAGGTGTTTTGCATGCAATCAAATCTAACTTGAAACGGGTTCACTATAATATTTCAAATTACTTTTAATCCTTTTCCTTGAATTGTGAGGTGCAAACATAAATTAAAATATTGCAAAATCACTCTTTTCTATCTCATGAAGTCATAATTAATCTTTAGAAGTTAAACTTTCAATATTAGAAATGCTTCCTTCTGATGATGAACGCTTACTTTGCAGAAATAGATTAAATCATATAAAGGAAAAAGCATGAAACACTTACTATAAATGAACTAGCAAACCAGAGTGGAAAATCCTACATGCACTAGTGCATGAATAATCTTATCTACACGATCCAAGCAAAAGCAAACCAAAAAGGAAATTACAGAAAGTAAAGTAATTCCATTTGACTTTCACAGAATGGATTCATTCACACTTTGACTGTTTAATGAAATAAATCAGAATTTGTAAGCAACAAAGAAATTAAGATTTAAACCACGCTTCTACAAATAAACAAAGTTAACACACACCTTTTAAAACAACAAAAGTAAGAGGGTAAATGAGCTGGGTTACAACCAACTCGTCTCCTATTTTAGGAAACAAAAATGTCCAGCATGTTAATAATGCATCAATGAAGATTAAAACATAGAGTAAGAAAATCATGGTGCATCTCCTTGTATTAATTCCAATTAGCAAATATACATGATGAGTTCAAGTCCATCCCAAAACAAGGGCGACAACGAGATTACAAATTGACCAAAAATTACAATTGCACTACTATCGCTACCACTAACCTAGTTCTATGTGAGAGCTATACTTTATACAACCCTTCAGCCTCTGGACATAATAGAAAATTACATAGTCATTCCAAATCGAGCCTTTTGGCTGAAACGAAATAAAAAACAAAATTACAAAAATAAGCCAGCGACTAAAATAAGCTGTGAACTAATCATTGGTCGTAGACTTTATCCTCGGCCATATCCCTGACTATCCTCCACTTGAGCTCAACTCTAGATGACTGCAACTGAACTAGGTGATGTGGACCAAGGTGCCTGTGTGAAGTGATCGAGCTACTATAGAGATCACATAATGGATAGTTGTCAGCAATGTAAGAATCTACCTGCACTAGATCAAGCAAGTACAATGGTGAATACTTTACCTTATCAAATACTTTAGGAAAGTAAATATAAGTTACAAGAAATATTAAAGGCATGGGATCTATTTAAAATGATTAATTAAGCACCTAATAAACCTTAAACATGAAATATGAAGTTTATGTATGAATAGACAGTGTTCTTGGACTAGTGCAGGAATGAGGAGGTTTATGGAGATAAGCAGACGTTAATGATTGTGGTTTTGTAATAGGAAGGGTTTAAAACTAGAGAATTTTGGCCTACTAACATTACCCCCATCTCTCTAATATCTACTTAGAAATGTAATCAGATCATCTCCCAAATGAGGAAATTTGTTTCCATTCTAATTCACTTTAAAAGTAGGAGGAAGATTGTGGCCACATCCATGGCCCCTTATAGGGGTTTCTCTATATAGTAGAAGTAGGTGGATAGGGTCATGGAAGAATACAAGGAAATCTTCTCTAACCCAGAGGGTGCCTTCGCACTATTAAGTCAAGAATTTGATCAATATGACTCCCAGATAACATCTACCCAATGGTCTGATATAATAGCACTATATTATGGAAAATGAATAAATCAATGGACATATCCAAGAATTGCAACAAAATGGACACATTCGACCAATTTCCTCACCTTGTGGGAACTCAAATATAGTTATACGGAAGAAGGATGGGACCTAAAGATTCTACATTGATTATGGGCACTAAAGAAAAACATTGTCAAGAACATGTATCCATTCCCATGGATTGATGGCCTCCTTGACTAGATCATGTGGTCCAAGTACTTTAGTAAGATCAATTTGAAGTCAAGATATCACTAGGTTCCGATAGAACCCATAAATATATGGAAAATTTTCCTTCAAATCCAAGGAGGACCATTTTGAGTTGTTGGTCATGCCTTTTGAGTTAGCAAATTCCCCTACAACCTTTATGAGGCTAATGGATTACATATTCTAGCCCTTCAAAACTCATTCATGGTTGTATATCTAGATATCATAATCATCTTTAGAAAGAGTTGGGAAGAGAACTTGCAACACATTCGACATGCCCTTCAAACCTTTTGGCAACAAAAATTATGTGTCAACTTGTAGAAATGTAGTTGCGGCATGAGACAGGTCCAATATCTCAGTTACATCACTGATGAGCAAGTCATGCATGTGGATTTGGCTAAGATCCAAGTCATTTATGATTCGCCAACCCCAACCACTCTAACAAATCTTTGCATATTTTTAGCCCTTTCCAATTTTTATCAAATATTTGTGTGGGAATTATCTTATATCACTTGGCCTTTAAGTCAAGCTACCAAGGATGGAGAAAAAGAAAAGTTTTCTTGGTCTACGTCCCAAAATAGGATTTTCATTGAGTTAAAGTATAGCCTTTCCTCTACATTAATACTCACATTTCCATATCTGTAACAACCATTTGAAATTAAGACAGACGCCTCTAACTATGATATTGGTGCAGTTCTCACCTAGGAAGGCATCTACTGCCCTATCAAAATGAGACACTTTCAGGGACAATTTGAAAATATGCCACCTACGATAAAGAGATGTACTCCATTGTGTAGTCTTTACGACAATGGAAGCATTACATTCACGGGAAGGATACAATCATCAACACAAATCACCAACCTCTCTAGTTTATACAAACATAAGAGATGTTGTAGAATGATCACCATTTGAGGTAGTCCATATATCAACAATAATTCCATTTGAACATAAAACAAAAGAATGGTAGCACTAATCATGTTGCAAATTTCCATAGTCAACCCCCGGTTGTAGAACTAACTATTCTTCTCAAATCTTGTGGCCATGAGACCTTTGGATGGCTACAACTATAAAAAATGATTCATATTTCACCACCACATACCAAAAACTCCTCGATCACAAGTAAGTACAAGAATTCCACCTGTAAGATGCATTATTATGCTATTTGGGCCACCTTCACGTTCCTTCAAGCAAGTATTCCAAGCTGATTTCAAAAGTGCACTAATGTTGGTTCGTAGGACACTTTGGTGTGGACAGAATTGTGGCAGTACTACAAAAATATTTTTATTGGTGAAAACTCCAAAAGGATTTTGGAAAATATATCAGATCATGCATTGAACGTGTCATTGCCAAGCCAACCATTAGGAAGAAAGGGCTATACAATCCTCTACCTACTCCCAACCAACCCTAGGAATCCATCTCGATGGACTTTCTATTTTGCATGCCTTGTACCAAGCATGGTAATGACTATGTATTTATGGTCATGGACATATTTTCTAAGATGTATATATTGGTGGCCTACAAGAAGAGTATCACAACAAGGGGAACTTCTAAACTCTTCTTTGAACAGGCGTGGGTAGATTTCAATATCCCACAAAACATTAAATCAAATTGGGATAGTAGGTTCTTTTGCACATTCTAGTCAAGACTTTAGCCATTATTGGACACCAAGCTCACCAAGTTGACTACATTCCATCCCAAGATAAATGGCCAGACAGAGGTCATCAACATGATGATCATGAATGTACTACACATGTACAATTATAAGAATCTATGAACATGGGATGAGAGATGTATTTATATGTAGCACAACTATAACATATTTAACCATAGCTCAATGGGCCATAACCCTGCACATGTGGTTCAGAATTTCAACCATCATGTCCGATCGATGTTTCCATGCCTCATCCAACTACATATCCAGAATATCCACATGTACAATTCGAGGGTAATAAAGAAATAGGGTTTATTAAATGCATCCAACACATATACCTATAGGTTCACAATATCTTTTGTAAATCCAATGCCAAGTACAAGTAACAACATGATCAACATCTATTGCCACTAAGTTTCAGGTGGGTAACAAATTTTGGTTGCATCTACAAAAAAAAAGCCTTGTTCGAGCGCATTGGAAGCTATGAACACTCTGATATGGGCCCTAAACCATCACTGAAGCTATTGGAGATGATTCTTTAGAGCTCATCATTCCCCCATTTGTTTTCCTACACCCATTGTTCAATGCGAAATACCTTTTGCCATACTTTCCTCCATTGCTAAACACATCAAACATTGCTGAACATTTGACACCAACAAAGTTCATTGAGCCGGACTACATGGAACATGCCAGAACTGATCCAATCATGGAGACACATATTAAGAACACTCACCAACAGAGGATCCCAACTATATCAGATTGCCAACTATATCAGTGGCTCACCACAGACCAAGTTCAGTAGAAGTTTCCCCATCACATAAAGACACTCAATACAATGGGGACTATTGCTTACTAAAGGGGGAAGACTGATCTAGGTGGATATTGGTGGCCACTTTCCTATTGAACTTGGACCCCCAACACTATTTCCATTCAATTTCCTAATTGCTACCATAGTTACTTTTTTTGGCAGTTTTTCAGGTACTACACTTCTCGAGCCATTTTTCATGGAAAACAGAGAGAACGAAAAAGTGCAAGAATATTTTTTTACAAATTAATTTTTTTGCCTCCTTGTGGTTATCTTCAAAACAATGAATTATCATATCCAAGCAAAGATCTTATGCTAAAGTTATGACCGTGGGAAGATGGCAGTCCAACTTACCCCAACGGGACCCAAAAACTTTTGGCTTTTGATCTCCTAGGGTTATTTTTTTCGATGTTTAGGTTTTTCCCTTGTTTTTGAATAATAAAAAGGCCTTTGAGCCTCATTGTAACACATTTTAGAATCCATGTAGACATCAAATCTCTTCTTTGAGATAGCTACCATCACTCGAGCTAGTTTATTTCCATTATGCATGTAAACAATTTTTAGTATTTGCGACTAATGAATTGAAGTTCATTTTTTGTTGTAGCTCTATCTTTTTATTTAAATGTATATTTCATTCCATTCCTGCATAAATATGGATTAGGTAATGGAATAGACTATGTAATTGAACTTACATTTATGTTTATTGTCTAAAGCACTCATCAAAATCCTGATACTTAATCACAAAAGTAATGCATTCATCCCAATGGGACTAGGATTGGGCTTTTGTGAACTATAACATGGAAATGGTAATTACAAGGGATAACAAGAAACTAAATCAAATAACTAGGTTATGTCATGATAACACAACTAACAAATATGAATAATTAAAAGATAGTAAACATAAAAGCGAATGTGCAAAGATTTAAGAACACTTACAATATGTGAAAGTATAAATCATGATTGTTTGACTACTAGCTATCTTTTGTTTGACTATTAGCTATACTTTAGATTCATTATTATTTTAAGGAATTCATCCAACATAGTTTTAATCAACTATTTCATCATAATGACTTAATCTCTAGTTTAACATGTTTATTGAATATCTCCTTCTCAATTTCCATAACCTCTTTTTACAATTGCACATTCAAAACATAGTTCTCTCCATTAATACTAACAAAATTAATTATCCATTTTCTAATTCATTCTTTAGTAAAATCAATTATATCATCAAAATATCTTGCCTTTGACTCTTTTATATTCTCCAATTCAACCATCAAAATATCTCTAAAAACTAATTCAGAATCACATGTGATGCATCCTAAACAATCTCTACCTCCTTGAGAAAGAAATCACCTCTTCTAATGCCTAATCTCTCACATTTTTTTTTTTTTTTCTAGTGTCTTGATTATATTAGACTATCTATCTTCGACTAGCTTTATTCGATTAACATTTGGAAGTCCTCTACTTTTTTTTCTAGATTACGTAGTAAACCAAGGCTTTGATTAAAAGGAATTCGTTGTCAATGGAATTGTTGTCTTACTTAAGATTACTTTTAACCAGATCGATAAATGAATTAAATTTATGTGCTCAATGTTGCATATCAGAAGCTTTTTTCCTTGTACATTCACTAATTTACAATGTTTAGCATATACTAGTGATATTATAAGATTTCATTGCAATAAGGAGTTTGACAACTTTATTAGATATATGGGATGTAATAAGGGTATAAATTACCAATGGTGGTGCCCATATTTCAACTAAGTCATTAAAAAAAGAACCATACTTATAACATCTCCTATCTTTTTTATTCTTTCTTTTCATATCAATTTCCCTACTTGTTGTTCACTAACAGACTCTACAAGTGTATTACTAATAGCTTGATGCAATTTCATGAGCCCCATGGCTGCAACCCAGAAAACATCAGCATTTGTCTCTACTTTATCAATAAACTTTTATTACAAACCTTTACATTTTCAATTTTCAAATTTTTACGTCCCTTATTATAGTTTGGATTTTCCAATGTGACCGAGTGATCATCAAAAGTAGTGACTTCTTCAGAAATTTTCTCCATTATTTTCTTATTTTCTACTAAAAAATCACTAAACCAATATGGTAGTATAGCATTACCAATTTCCACTTTTATACCTTGTTCAATACTTCCTCTTTTCATGGGACTTTTGGATTTGGATAATTCAGTTGTGTGCGCATTGAAATGAATCTTAAAGGAGTCTTTTTGTCATCTCTTCCACCTGATAACTAACATAAACTAGTTTTGCACTTGCAGTATCCTTTCTCTTTGTTTGACTAGTGGATGAAGACAAACCAACACTAGATGTGCAAGGTAGAAATTTTTGTGTAGGATTTTTGCCTCTTTTCTTGTATATTATTTTCATGTTGATGTTGGATTTTTTAGCAATTTCTTCAATATCGATTACTACTTGATTTTTTCTTGAAGCACGGTGACTCTCCTTGGTTTGCTCTGTAACTCTTGAAAACAAGTTCCCATATCGAACAACATGTAGGTGTGTGGTAAATAGGGCTTTTATATCAAAGCCTTTATGGGCCTTAGCTTCTCCTAAGTTATAAGAATAAAAAAATTCTATATGCTCTACAACATCAGCGACATTCTTTACGGTGACTTGTCCAATAGTAAATAGTAAAGAAATAAAGTTTTTTTTTCCTTTTTCGTATTCAAATATAACTAGTCAAGCATGGTATTTCCTATATACTTCAACAACAAAATACCTATCTATAACAATTTTTGTTAGCAATAACGACTTACCTTTAAAAACATAAATTCGAATAAATGTATTATTTTATTTTTCTTCACTCACCCAATTTTCCCATGGGAGAAATTGTGCTTGCACAAATATTCAATGAGAATCTTGTCCATTTATCATGTAAATGATCTACTTAAAAATTAATCTTAGATTAGACAAAATTTTAAATCATCTTCCTTCTTCCACTATATGGTATACCAGAAATGCATCAATTCTTTGTTGGAATTGGATTTAGGTTTATAGTGTAAGTCATGAAATACATGGCTTGAGATGAGGGCTATTGTCAGGTACACATTCATAAAGGATCTATTTCTCTTGGAAAAAATAACTAACTCAAAAGATAACTCACTTGAAATAAGATTATCCTAGTTGAATAAACAATGGTTTTTGAATGAGGAATAAAGCAGATAGAAAATGGATTTTGGGACATTTTTTATAGTTTCTTAGCGCATTAGATGGGAACAAAGCTAAAAAAACTCTCTAAACAACTGTCTAAACCAAGAAATTTCTAGAACAAAAATTTCAGGACAAACAAGGTAATTTGGGGAAATGAACTGCCGAATAATGTTCTTCTCACCTGCTTGTGAGTCCAAATAATTATTTGCTTCTAAACATTTTAAGCACATATCTATTTTTGGTAGCTTGAATATCCATTTGAAAACATTGGGAGTTAGAGGAATTGGTGTATTATTCGTTTCTAACATAATTTTTATTTTATTTGAATCAATTTTTTTTTTTCACAAATAAATGATTTCTCTAAAATCAAAGACTTTTGCAACACATATAGCATTCAATAATCAGTTATACCAAATCTTATTACTACTCTTCTCTTTCATTGGTAGGTTCACATATTTCTCATAAGCATTCGACCACTAAAATATTTCATCGATAAGAGCAAGTTAATTGTATCAATGAAAACACTTCTCTTCTTCCTTTGCTAGCAATTTAAGCTTTGTACTTTAAAAATAATCTTAGTGGGTAATGTTGTCCCTTAAGAAACCAATTTCCTGGTTGTATAGAAATTGTGCTTAGGACATTAATGTTTATAATTATTGTCACTTGTTTGTGACTTAATTGTATGTTGTATTCTCAAATGAAGGACCTGAAAGACTTGGTTTTAAACCCTCAATACTTATGTGACATGGAAATCTTAGAATACCATTTGATTGCTGAATATAAATGATGAATTAAGAAAGCTTGAAGAAGTCATAGACAATATGTTGTTTTACAAAAAATCTACTATCTATGACACTTGGAGAAGTTAAAGATAATATGTTGTCTTAAACAGAAACTGCTATCTGTAACTTAGAAGAATTGCAGAGGTGGGAACTTCAAGTATAGGAGCACTCTTTTAAGGGATTTTAACTTCATTTACATAAGATCATAAAGACCTGCAACTTACCATACTTAAAGGAAGAAAACATTTAATAACGCATAACAGAGAGGTCACAAAATCATACCCAACAATGTGTGGAAATATTCTAATTCTTTCATTAATCTACAGCTTTATCAAGAATATAGTGGCCTAGTCTCTAGGTTCTCGAAAGTCCGAACCCCTTCTCTGTAAATTTTCCTCTTTTCATACATTATGAGACAGTTCGTGATCACCAAAATGGTCAAACTACCTAACTATCCTCTAACAACTTTCAAGTAAAGATCATTAGAAAATATTACATTTGAGGGTAAAAACACTTAATTAATTTTAAGAAAACAAGATAATAAGAATTAATAGAAATCAGAGAATGATGGAAGATTCTTCCTCACTGTTAGAATCTATAGCTTGAGCCTTTGGTTCTGTTGATGTATCTTTGTGTTGCTCTATCATCCATTCATGGGGTATGGTGAGTGATGTGGGAAATTAATAGATGAAAGTGGTGGAAGACATGGATTGAGTGACGTGGGGCAGAAAGCTTTGGGAGCTCACCATGGGGGTAAATAATGTATGAGAGCTTTAAACGAGGTTGAACCCCCACAGTAATTTCAGGCCACACATTTCGGTCAACCATGCTAACATCACGGTCAACTACGAGGGTTGAGCTTTAACTAATCTTCATGCTCATTTCTTCCCTGCACCACACCTCATCATACCTATCAAGCTATCGCTTGATCTTGCCTCTTGAACCTGCATGACTTTTAGACAATGGCAAACCTTCAAAACTCAAAAGAATTAACTCTTTGGTTCATAAACCTATCAATTTCACCTTTCCAATGCCCCTTTGACTCCCATATGGACTCGATAGGAAATAAAACTACCATTTAATGATTTATCTGGTCCGATTTTAACGATAGAACCTAATTGCTTTCCGACTCGATATCTGATCCAATATTATTTTAATCCTGTCTCTTTCAATGGACGATTGAGATTGGCCTGGACTTCAGCGAATTAAACTGTATTTGATACACCATTTTGTCCAATCTTCAAAATAAACCCCATTCTATTTAACTACGTGATTACTGTCAGATCTATGGCCTGTTAATCGGATGACCCAAATCTTTTCGCAGGTTTATCACTATCAAAAGCCATTAATATTTAGTTTTTCATTCATATTTTTATTTTTCTTTCATTTTGTGATAAATATGAAAATAAAACTTAAATAACAATGGATGCTACAACATTTGGCTCCACCTAGGGATAGTTCTTTTTCCACAGAAGCATTCAGAATTGCAAATTAGTGCCTTCACCTCGGGCATGGAGTGATATATTGCTTAAACAATTCAAATTCAATGGCATTTGTATACTAAATTCACTCCGGTATCTACAATGATAGGATGCTTGTGCTTTAGAACTGGAAGTAATGCTAGAGGTACCGTCCATTGATAGGCAGCTGTAGAGATTCACCATCAAGATTCTTTGCAATAGTTTTCTTAAGGATTCTCATCAAAGGTTTATTAGTGGATTCAGCGAATCCATTTCCCTGTGGATGATAAGTAGTTAAATGAGATAAAATGGCATTATACTTTTGACCAAAGGCAACAAACTTACTTGAACTGAACACTTGAGCATTGTATGTTATGAATTTGACAAGGCATTCAAGTCTAATGAACATGCTTTCCTCATATATCTTAAGATCCACAGAGGACCTACCCAAAACATCAGTTTATTGCATAAAAATATTAATATATCTCTCCTTATAATTAAGTGAAAATTTCTTGGACAATTTGACTAGCTTGGGCTCCTTTTGGGTTCCAATATTATGATCTTGAATCTGTTCATCCTATGAAAGGAAACCATCACATGTTCCTTCTTTGGAATAGGCTCCATCAAAGAAGCACTTCCACACCCCTAGTTATCTTCAGCCAATTCTGCATTGTTATGCAGCATGAAGCAAGAAAAGTCATCTTTTTCCTGGCTATATACAGGTGAATTTATTCATGATTGTTTTAATAAATCTTGTTTCTCTGTACAACCTCCTTTCTTCCCCACCAAAAATTGGTATGACAGCATAAGAAAAATCTAGTTTCAAAACACCACCCAATTTAGCCCCCCATGACCTAGATAGTAACATTCCAAACCTAGCAGGGATACTTGTTATAACTACATCCATTACCAAACTTTTGGTTGGATTTTGGGCTAGTAACACCAACATATCTTTAATGCCCCCTAGACCCTTGAGTTTATGTGAATCAAAGGAATACAAGTCTTTGTAAGCTTTAGTAACTTGTAGGTTTAGTTGTTTCATCACTAATAATGACATAAGGTTATGTAAGGCTCCTGAATCAAACATACAATTATGTAAGAGTAAATCATGAACCATTAAATAAATGTAGAAATGAGGTGTCAAAGAATCTACCTGCTCCACATGTGAACCAAAAACCACTACTCGTTTATCTTCTTACAAATTCACAATGTCAATTATATTAACATTCTGAGATAAACTGATAAACTTTGTAATTTCTCTTTGATAAGTTGGTGTTTTGACTAACTCTGTGAGGGGCACTTGAATTCTGATTTTTTCTAATTCTTTAGTTAAACTGAACACATGACCCTATTTAGTGTTCTTTTCATTTTCATCTTCACTTCTCTTCATCACTGAAATCTCTTGTGGAATTGAAACAAGTTTCTCTAAAGGAATTTTTTCACTTTTGTCTTTAGAGGACTCACCTTGAAGCATTTCAGTCTTGCTACTTGTATTCTGCAGCTGCTTTTCTTTATTCAATTGTTTTGCATGTTGCGGTTCTTGTTCTTGTGGAGTCACCTTTTTATAAGGGAGCTAAAACTTTCTGCTCAACTTCATCTTCTTGACTTCTAAATATTTTCCTTGATCTCAAGTCATGTTTGTTAAGTAGTTTTGCCTACATAAAATCAGAAAACTACTTCCAACATTCATCAATTTCATTGTCATCATAGATGACATCTATTTCACTATATTCTCCTCCCTCAACACCTAGTTCATCTTCATATATTGAGCACAATGTGAAAATATGGTGATCATGATCCTTGGAATGCTCTAGTACTCCATCAGGATATGCCTCTATATACAGTGGTGCTCGAATCTAATCTTGATCATTTCACTCCCTCTATAAAATTTGCAGAGGTTTTCTTCTATATTGAGGATTAAAATTTCTATTTTGTTGTACTTGTCTATGAGAATTCTTTCTCTCTAATTCTAATTTAATCAATTTATTAGACAAATTTCTAATTACATTATTCATATCCCCTAATGTTTGACTTTGAGAGGATTATATATTTGCGTTTCCCTTGTCATGAATAGGCTGTGCCTCTGGTCCTTTGATGCAGCCACCAGATTTGCTTCTATCTCTAATGCATCTGTTTGGATCTGATCAAGGGTTGTGGATCTCCTCTCCCTCAATGTGAATCCAAAATTTGACTCAAAAGCCCTTGCAAAAGTTATTTTGCACTAGCAGGAGAGGGATTAATCTCCATTGGAAGACTATTGTACAATTTATTGAACCTTCTGATGAATTCAACTACAGTTTCATTAGATTTTCTTTATAGAATTAAACTTTGTGAGTGAATACACATGGTCTCTTTTTTCTCCCCATCTCTAGGTGAACAGGCGCTCCATCTCATCCCATGTTGTAATATAGTTATTAGGAATCCCTTTAAACCATTTTCTTGCTTATCCATCCAATGATTGGACAAAAAGTCTCAAAAAAACATCTAGGTGTTCAACATTTAGGTTTTCTTCGAAATTACAAAATACTGATATATGATTCTCTGTTATTTGTTCATCCTCCCCTATGAAACGAGGAAGAATCTTCAAGTATTCTTGTGGCATTTGATTCAACTATTGTGTCAATTGAGTAGGTGCATAACTATTCATCAAAAATGCAGGTTCTACCATATTTTCTCATGAATTTACTAAACCTTGATTACCAACAAATGTGGAACCAAACTGAGGAGTGAATGGAATGTGCAAAGGTGGCAATGTAGTTATAGGTTCAAGCTGAATAACTATAGCAGATATTGAAAAACAAACAGACTCTAAAGACTATTCCTGGTAGTTGGGTTCTTGGAATGAATTGGATGTAGAAGGTGACTCTTGGTCAATAAAATATGAATGTGAAAGATGTGATGAACTGCTTCCTAGTATAGACAATGTAAGATTTGGTGTAAGTGGAGTTTTATGGCCCTCCAACCCTCTTGGAAACTATCCTCTTAGGATCTGAAAGGGCTTGAACTTTTTGCTGTGAGGCATCTGACCTTGTATGGGGTCTCTTTGGAGCCAGAGTTATTACTTTATTCAAAACAACCAAATATTTCCTCCTCATTGAACAACCAGAGGAAAATATTGAAAACCTAGGGAAAAGTATTCATGTCTTCTCTCCCTTGAAACGACGCCAATTAGTGTTGTCCCTTAAGAAACCAATTTCCTGGTTGTGTAGAAATTATGCTTAAGACATTAATCTTTATAATTATTGTCACTTGTTTGTCACTTAATTGTATGTTGTATTCTCAAATGAAGGACCTGAAAGACTTGGTTTTAAACCCTCAATACTTAGGTGACATGAGAATATTAGAATTCCATTTGATTACTGAATATAAATGATGAATAAAGAAAGCTTGAAGAAGTCATAAACAATATGTTGTTTTACTGTTAGGCCCCTATACTACTAGTGTAATCCCTTATTGTTATTAGTGCAACCCCCTTATTATATTGTTGTACCCATGTAGTCCCCATGTTGTTATTATTGTGCCCCATAGAAGCCCACTATTGTTATTATTGTGTGCTTACATTATTATTGTTATGTTGACTCTGATTATATTATGACCTCTTAGACTCCTATATATAGAAAGGACGTCTTGTGATTTATATCATCTAAGAATTGTTCATTTGTGTAATCTAAAGGAGGTTGTCCCCTTGAAGAGGATTATTTATAAGGTGTTGATTTATCTTTTCTATCTTTTTGTGAGCTGGTTTCATAACATTTGGTATTAGAGCTTTAGATTCTAGTATTTCACTGCTCCAAATAGGTCATCGTGGAATTTTCACTATAACTTTCTTACTGCGACGTGTCAGAAGTGAAAAAAAACCCATTTGAGATTAACTCACACTAAACCTCAAGTCCAAATTTCAGAGCTTGTTGTGGTATATTTTCAGAGATATGATCTAAGGAAGCTAGGGTTTTTGCAAGCTCCAGAATTTCAACTAAAACAGGTCATCGTGGGATTTTCTCTATAAATATTATGCTACAAAGCTTCAGAAGCTAAAAATAACCCATCTAAGAAGAAATCAGTTTGAACCTCATCTCTAAATTTAAGATTCTGTCTCACTATATTTTCGGAGATATAAGCTGAGTAAGTTAGGGTCTTTACAGACCCCCGAATTACATTCCAAACATGTCACCTTGGGAAAACCATCATAACTTTTCTTCTGAGAATCAGATTGAAATTTCATAAGAAGTTGTAGAAAGAGGAATAGTTGTAGTTTTCTATAAATAAGTTTCAGGTACTCAGGTTGAAATAGTGAGATGTGGGATGTTGTCCAAGTTCGCTCTACTGAACTAGTCTATAATCAGGTCACCGTGGGATATTTGGCATAACTATTTCTTGGATAATCAAATTCTGATCAGACTTGCAGGTTAGAAAGAGAGCTCAGAGAGCTAATGTAGGAAGAAATTTAAAAAATTAGAGATCTGAAATTATAGAGTTATATTTGTTTCAAGATTGAGCTCCTAAAATCAAGAAAAATCAAGATGAGGAAGTTTAATGGCAAGGATCCAGTAAATTGGATACTATAGATGGAGAAATATTTTGATCTACATGTTGTACCACTATTACAAAAGGTATGTATTGCATCTTCATATTTAGAACAAGATCAATTTTTATGGTACAAAGGGCTTTGTTCAAATAAACCACTTGTTACATGGTCAATTTTCATGGATGAAATTATAGCACATTGTGAGGATACAAAGAGTAACATGTTCTTTAGAGAAAAACCACAACAATTGGAAGAAAAAAGAGAAAAAGGGCTTTCTTACAAAGTGGAAAGAAAAATTATGGAAACAAGGAAGTCTACCCCTCACAACTACAAATATGGAAGTGTTGTTTCTTCTAGCCTTCCACAACCTACAAGGGTTACACCACAACAATTGGAAGAAGAAAGAGAAAAAGGGCTTTGTTACAATTGTGATAAAAAATACATTAAAGGTCATAAGTGTGTTGAGAAGAAATTGTTTTACATTGATCTTGGAGAGGAGGAAGAAAAGGATCAAGAAACATCAAAAGAAGAGTATATACACTAGGAACCAACCCTAGAGAAAGAAGAAATGAATCCGACCACATCTTGTAAAGCATTGGCAATAATTACTAGTCCTCAAACTCTTAAGATAGAAGGACATATCAAGAAGAAAAATGTTCAAGAAGTGAAAGACCAAATCAAGAAAGAAGAAATGAATACGATCATATCTTGTAATGCAATGGCCGGAATTACCACTCGTCAAACTATTGATATAGAAGGAAATATCAAGAAGAAAAATGTTCAAGAAGTCAAAGATCACATAGAGCATCAAGAAATGAATCTGACCATATCTGGTAAATATAGAAGGACATATCAAGAAAAAAACATTCAAGTAGTGAAGGATCACCTCGATCATCAACAACAAGTTCTTCAACTTTTAAAGGATAACACCCCTTGGAGAAGTTAAAGATAGTATGTTGTCCTAGACGGAAACTACTATCGATAACTTAGAAGAATTGCAGAGGTGGGAACTTCAAGTATAGGAACACTCTTTTAATGGATTTTAACTTCATCTACATACGAAGATAAAGACCTATAGCTTCATTACCATACTTAAAGGAAAAACACATTTAATTACAAATAACAGAGAAGTCACAAAATCATACCCACAAATGTGTGGGAAACTTATGTTTCTTTCATTAATCAACATTTTTATCAAGAATACAGTGGCCTAGTCTCCAGGTTCTCCAAACTTCAAACCCCTTCTCCATAAATTTTCTTCTTTTTATACATTATGAGACAGTTGGTGATCACCAAAACTGTCAAACTACCTAACTATCCTCTAACTTCTTTGAAGTAAAGATCATTACAAAATATTATGTTTGAATGTAAAAACACCTCATTCATTTCAAGAAAACAAGATAATAAGAATTAATAGAAATTAGAGAATGTTGGAAGATTGCTACTCACGGTTAGAATATATAGCTTGAGACTATGGTTCTGCTGAGGTATGTTTATGTTTCTCTATCATCCATTAATGGGGTATGGTGAGTGACGTGAGAAATTAACTGATGAAAGTGGTGGAAGATGTGGAATGAGCGATGTGGGGCAGAAAGCTTTGAGACCTCACCATGGGGGTAAAGAATGTACGGGAGATTTCAACAAGGTTGAAGCCCCAAAGTAATTTCAGGCCACACATTTTGGTCAACCATGCTAACATCATGGTCAACTACGGGGGTTGAGATTTAACTAATCTTCATTCTCATTGCTTCCCCACAGCACACTTCATCATACTTATCAAGCTATCGCTTGATCGCGCCTCTTGAACCTGCATGACTTTTAGACAATGGCAAACCTTTGGAACTCAAAAAAATTAACACTCTGGTCCATAAACCTATCGTGTTCACCTTTTCAACGCCCCTTTGACTCCCATACAAACCTGATAGGAAATAAAATTGCCAGTTAATGATTTATCGGGTCCAATTTTAAAGATAGAACATGATTACTTTCTGACCCAATATCCGACAGATCCCATCTCTTTCGATGGACGACTAAGATTGGCTCAGACTTCAGCGAATTAAACTATATTTGATACACCATCACATTTGATCTTTGAAATAAACCCCATTTTAGTTAACTACGCGACTGTCGTTGGATCTGTGGCTTGTTGATTGGACGTCCCAGATCTTTTTGCGGGTTTATCACTTTCAAGAGGCATTAATATTTGGTTTTTCTTTCATATTTTTTTACTTTTCTTTCATTTTGTGATAAAACTGAAAATAAAACTTAAATAATAATGGATGCTACAATGGGTAACATTTTCAATGTTGTTTAGTTGTAAATTTCTTGGTATGTTATATAATCACCACTTGTTACTATTTGGTATGTGAAATATATTATGCAAGAAACTATCAATAAATAGAAATTCAAGATACCAAAGCCAACATTTATAGGAAGTAATGGAAATAAATCTACAAATTCTAAAACCATCTTGTCCATTTACTTGACACATTTCGATTGCTTTATCGCCATTGATATATGTACCCTATGTGTCAGAAATTTATGAGCTAAATTAAATTATGCATTCTTTGTGATAATGACAGTTACCATATAAGTTTTCAATAATAACTCTAAATCAAAAAGTGTGCGAGGGAAACTATAAAGAAATAATGTGCACAGGCATGGTTACCTATCTCCATGACAAAGCGAGTTGATGGTTGTGCTAGTACCCATCACTATGTCAATGTTAGTTAACTATGTTATGAATAAAATATATATAAAATATATCAGATGATGAGTTATAATTGTTACAAATGCAGTCTCGCTTATTTACCTAGGCAAGTACCCTTTTATGCTCGGTCATGCCCTTAGGGACATGCCTCTTCATTAACTAATTACTAATTACTATTCAATTAACTACTATTTATTAATTTTTTTTTTTGGTAGGTAAGCACCCACGAGGGATTTGAACCAGTGACCTATCGCAAGGAGTGCCTTAATAGTGCGCCCATTCACCATCAATCCAAAGCCTCGTGGCCAACTACTATTTATTATTATTTATATATTTATATTTAATTTATTTTTACATAGATTATATTCATAACATTTGCTTCCTTTTCAGAAATTTTTGTCCTCGAAGCTTATCACTGACAAGGCATTTCATCTATTTCTATTCACATCTTTTAGAATTCTTCGAGTTGTCATTTTCGTTGATACAATTTGATAGGTTCATTTGAGTGATAAACAAAATTGTCAAATTGAGAAGTGATCTAATCATCCTAAATATTTATTTTGTGAAATATTGTGGTTACTGAACACTTCATGTGAATTTTTGTCACAAGACTAAATTGCATTGGCATTAGTAGTCTTCGGAACATAAATTTGTTTTTTATATTTTAAGTGATACATATATGCAAATTGATTGAGTTTTCTACTTTTGTGATTCAAATGTTATGAGTTGTCTGCTCTTGTGATTCATAACATGCTCTATTTGATAAAAAAAAAGGTTTTTGTATGTGGAAAATTCATGCTCCTAATTACATGTTCATTCATTGATTTTCTAGAAAAATGCCAAAACACATTACATTTTCTGATAGTCAAGGATTTGCTTACTATAAGTTTGAAATATATTAGATGTTTTAATCTTTTAAAGTTTGGAAGATGTTATATGTTTGTTATTTAGGTAATTACATTGTGTCAAGGACAAAAGTGAGGAGGAAGATTTCATTGTGCTGCCTCTGCACTCTCGTAGTTTGTGCAATGAAAACTTCTCCCACTGCACATGATGCTAATTTGTAATTCTTCTCATCAAAGATCATATTTTGGGGACAATTTGTCCTTAGTTCCACCGATTTTCACATATTTTCTTTAATGTTGAGTGAATTTCACTAACCTTGTAATCCAGATGTTTGAAATCAACTCTTTGATTTTAAAAACATACACTCTTTTTCTCGCATATGTTATTATATTAAGTCATTCTATCCTAGACCTATCAAGTTCTATGTAAAGATTACTCACGAGTTAATATCATGATCACCTTTTAGCAACATGGGATGTCCATTTGCATTATTCTTCCTCCACCCTCCTTATAATAAAACCTTCCTCCACACCTCCTTTACAATGCTAAAGGAAACATTCTAGTCTAATGATATTTTGACTACAACTTTTAGAAGCATTAAAATACTTCTATCGTGAATGAACATACTCTATGATATCGTTGTTTTTCTTTTCGTCTTCGCCTGACGTATGTCTAGAAACTAAAGGTCATGTGCAACAATTAGCTAAACAAATCCCTAGAAATCTATCAAAAAAGATCCATAATTTATATTCCATGTTGATATTTAAACATATTTGTTTTATATTTTTGAGCAGGATGCTATACAACATATTTAATAAGAAATAAAAATATATTACAATAATTTTGAAAAAATAATTAATAAGAAATATGAAATATACTATAATATTTTTGAATAATTTCTGATAGCTCTAGATAATATAATAGGTTCAAACATACAATTCCCAAAAAAATTCAATTTTTTTTTTAAATCTTGCTTCTTTTAAAACATAAATCTGACATCATTCTATCTTTTCAGAAATTATTTGGCCAAAATTTTTAGCTGAATTTTTTTTCTAAATTTGTCTACTCCTATATTGATACAAAATAAATTTACAAAGAGGCCACGACCTCGAGAAGTCTAGCCCATAGAAGCGGCATGCTCACATTGCAAAGTTGAACACTGTCCAAAAAGAAGATCTTTATGATATTAAAGACAGGTTTAAACAAGTGACCAATTCAATGCTCCAAAGTTCCACTTTAAGATTTGAATTGATAAACCTACGTACTGAGAAAAGCCCTCAAAACATCAATTTGGGATTAGTTCTTTCTTTGGAAGAAAGAACAACATTCATTAGGTTATTACGAAAAAATAAATATGTTTTCACTTGGAAATATGATGATTTAAAAACATAGAATGCATCGATCATTCAGCATACTATTCCAATTCTTTCTGAACAAAAACCAGTCCAACAAAAGTTAAAGAAAATCCATCCTAACCTAGAGAGTCAAATAAAAACCGAACTAAATAAACGCTTGAAGGCTAAGATCATTTTTCCTGTCGGACATTCAAACTGGGTCTCCAATATGGTGCCTATTAGAAAGAAAAATGGCGACATCAGAATTTGCATAGATTTTAGAAATCTTAATAAAGCAATCCAAAAAAATAACTTCCCTTTACCTACAATGGAGCGGATACTCCATTCAGTAGCTAGTTCTGAGTTAATGTCCTTTTTAGATGGTTTTTTAGGATATAACTAGATTTTGGTTCACCCTGATGACAGACTTAAAACTACCTTCAGAACTAAATGGGGAACTTATGCTTACCAAAAAATGCCTTTTGGACTTATCAATGCAGAAGCTACATTCCAAAGAACAATGGATATAGCATTCAAAGGATTGATCAATAAAACAGTAGTTGTTTATTTAGATGATATTATTGTATTTTCCAAGAAAAGGTCTAATCATTTACATGATTTAAAACAAATCTTTGAACGCTGCAGAAGGTATGGTATCTCGCTCAATCCAACAAAATCCTTTTTTGCTCTTAATCAAGGGAAGCTCTTGGGCTTCATTGTTTCCAAAGATGGTATTTATATTGAACCAGATAGAATTAGAGAGATTTATGATATTCCATTCACTCATAACAAAAAATCCATGTAGTCATTTTTGGGTCAAATTAACTTTGTTAAAAGATTCGTTCCAGATTTTTCCCAGATTATTTTACCATTGCAAATAATGATTAAGAAAAATTCGGTGTTTAGATGGGGATCTGCAGAAAAAGAGGCATTTGATTCTATCAAACAATCAATAATTAATGCCTTTACTTTAAGCACTCCCAATTTTTCAAATCATTTCATACTCTATAATCTCGCATCCTGTTCGTCTTATGCAGCAGTGCTGACTCAGATTAATGATCAAAACTTGGAGGCACCAATTTCATTTTACAGTTCAAATCTTCAAGGTGTTGAACATAATTATTCAGAAGTTGAAAAGAAAGCCTTTGCTGTGTACAAAGCTGTCAAACACTATAGACCCTTCCTTTTAAAATCTCACAC
This sequence comes from Pinus taeda, assembly GCA_000404065.3. Taxonomy (NCBI): domain Eukaryota; kingdom Viridiplantae; phylum Streptophyta; class Pinopsida; order Pinales; family Pinaceae; genus Pinus; species Pinus taeda. The sequence goes on along the minus strand of APFE031759064.1, from coordinate 359,256 downwards.
AAAATTTATAGTTCCTTTTTCAGCAGTAAGACAATTACTAATTCAAAGGGAATTAGGAGAAAAAAGGACAAATTGGGTCACAAAATTACAAGAATATGACTTAGAAATCAAGCCAGCAAAGATTGTTAGAGGCCAAGGTTTTTGCAGGTTACTAGCAGGAGCATCCAATATTCAAGAATCAGAAGGTACAGAACACACTAAAGAAATCAATCAGATAAGTATCACCGATCTTGAATCACAATATGCAGATTTGATTTCCTATTTAAAAAATGGATACGCACCCTCTAATCTTTCCTATAAAAACAAACGTGCCATTAGATTAAAAGCGAAAAACTTCATAATTGTAGATGATGTACTTTTTAGGCGGAATTATGATTCAATTTTATTAAGACGCCTAGAAATACCTGAAGCGCAAAAAGTTTTGCAGGAGCTACATGATGGACCAGCAGGAGGACATTTTGGAGTTGATACAATAGCCCACAAAATCATTCATACTAGATATTATTGGCCCACCCTATTTAGAGATACTCACGAATATGTAAGGAAATGCCGAAGTTGTCAAATCTCCAGTGGAAGACAAAGAAAACCAGCTTTCGCTTTGAAACCAGTGAACATTGAACAACCTTTCGAGCAATCGGGATTGGATATCATTGGGGAAATCACTCCACAGTCATCCAAACAACATAAGTATATCCTTACTACTACTGATTACCTTACTAAGTGGGTTGAAGCAATTCTGCTAAAGACAACAAACTCTGAAGTAATTATAGAGTTTATAGATCAATTGATTATTACCAGGTTTGGTGTCCCAAACACTCTTTTTTTCGATATTGCATCTTTTTTCTCTGGAAATTCTATATTTGAGTTTGCTATCAAAAGATGGTTTAAATTGAAATATTCTGTGAATTACTATCCCCAAGGTAATGGTTTAGCAGAATCCACCAATAAAAATCTCGTCAAAATCATTACGCGAACGATTGAGTAGAATCATAAAAACTGGCATAAATCTTTGATATTTACACTATGGGATGACAGAATAACACAGAAGGCTTCCATTGGTACTTCTCCATTTAATCTTGTATGTGGGAAGGAAGCAGTCCTACCCACCAATTTATTACTTCCATCTCTAGCCCTAGTGCAGTTTATTGAAGAAAGTCCCTCATCTTGTATCCAACTAAGACATTATCAAATTTTAAAATTAGAAGAAGAAAGGGAAAAGGCCAGAATTAGACATGCAAAACATCAGCAAATTATCAAGTCTTCTTTTGATTCGACTTCATCCAATTGAAAACAATTACAAGTTGGTGATCTAGTTCTGAAATGGGACAAAGCCCATGAGGATAAAGGAAAACACACTAAGTTCCAGAAAATGTGGCTCAAACCATTTCAAATCAATGAGAACCTAGGCCATTCTACTTTCATATTGCAAGATCTATCAGGTAAGAGAGATTCTCTTCCTGTTAATGTCCTTATCTTGAAAAAATTCTTCAATTGAGGAGGTAACCCCTTCTCCTTTTGTAAATATTCAATTTTCAGCAAAATTTGTGTTCATAGTTTTTTGGAATATTGGAAAATAAAGTTGTAAGATATCTTCCATTGGCCTTTGCTATATTGAAAAAGTTGCTCAAAAGAAATAGTTTTGATATTTACTTTTAAAATGGAAACCTTAAACAAAAGGAAAATTTCTAGGAAATTAGGTATATTTAGATTCTGAAACCCCATTTTATTTTTGTGAAATCTTCTCGAGATTTAGAAGTACTGTAAATCATTTTAATGTTTTCAAAGGGCCAAAAATGGTTATCAATATAAAAACAGAAACTGAGCCAATCTTAGCATCTTCAACTCTTACCCTATCATCCGTGCTCTCTTAAGGGGAAAATTGTCCATCCCATTCATCAAAGTTTATGATTACTCAGAGTGTAATTCTAAAATATATTTGATATAAAAGATAAGGGGTCTTATTACAAGCCTGCTTACCATGATCATTGGGGAATAGTTCAACTGACATTACCAATACTGCATACCAAAACAGAATAATGACTTATAATTATAAGACAAGGGGTCTCATTACGAGCCATCTTGTTCAGTTAAATTACAACCAGTGAATGGCATTGTCAAACAGCTGGCCACCAAACCAGGACAATGGCTTTTTATCTTGCAAAATAAGAACAAAGAAAAAGAGATACAAAATATGAAGGCATTTTTTTGGATTCATTCTTTTAATTATACTCTGAAATGGATGGGATAATGGACGATTAAATGGTTAAATGGCATCCCTGTCGAGACTATAAACGTTTGCTGGCAGCAGAGGCTCTACCTATGACAAAGGAGTCATTATAAAGCTAAGTTGGAGAGGTTCTTTGTTTTATCATTATCAACCAATTAAGGCTAATTTAGAACTTAGAATGTATTTAATTTTAACAAGAGAAGAAACTAGCAAAAATAGCTATTATTAGATTAGAAATTTATGTATACCTAGTTATATTAGAATTCTCCTCTTAGATAAGATTTCTATATAAAGAAAGTTTAAGTATTTCAACATTTTTCAGAGATAACTGTTTCTCCCAGTCAATCGCCAATTGTTGTGCTGTACAATAACCCCCCATTTCATAAATTTTTTCTTTTTAACCATAATATGAAATGGGTCCCTTCTAAATATAGATGTGTGAATAAAATTGGTATCAACTAATCCTTCATCAAAAGGTCCAAAGGAAACGATATAATATAAACCTTTTTGAAAAAATATGAATCGGTCTTATGAAATACATATATAATTCTTTATTATTGCGATAAAGAAATCACAAGATCGCATATCGCAAGAACAAGGAAAGCATAATGCAAAGACCCATTGGTTTACCCTGATGTGAAAAGTGAATAATGATCGATTATCGGGAAAGGAAAGCAAGTATAACAAATGGCCCTCCCACTATTTCTCCGATGCGATATCACTATCGGCAATCGGGGGATGTAGCGCATCACATGTTATGACACCTTTAAAACCTCCGGATGTGATAAGGTGTATCACCATTGGGATTGGGGATTTTGCAATGACATAAATATTATGACCCAAGCACATCTCCGATTGCGATCCGATAAAGCAACGCGCGAGTTTCAAAATAGATTAAAAAGGCTTGCATGCATTATTTTAGATTATTATTAAAAGCCTTCCCGTTCTCGATAGTGATTTACTTGTGATTATCTACAGAAAAATTCAAGCCATGCTTGAATGAATCATTCGGCATATAAAAGATATGATGGGTATTTAAAATGATTGACAGGTTAAAGTGGCCAAGTAATGAAGCAGTTATGCCGAGATCTCCCCTGAGATTGTATCTACAATAGTATTATTTTAATCTTCCATTATTTGTTAATTGATATAACTCTTTCATATTGGCTCACACCACCTATTCTCTGTATTACGTTCATTTTATTCCTTGCGCAGAGCTCCACCGAAGTAAGAAATTCAAGCCAAATGGGAAAGAAATCCTAGAGATTTGCGGCAACATCAGCTCCCGTAGTAACAGGGCAATCTACCACTGATCCAGGACCAAGGAACAACGGATTGATTTCAGATGCTACATGTCTTGGCCTCGGAAACACAAGCTGGCAAAGCATATATAATCTAATTGAAGCAGAAGAGCCTAAAACGGTATCGGTGCAAGCTACTGCAGATTCAACTAGAAAATTAGAGGCTTCCCTGAAGGACTTAGCTGACTCATATCTACACCGAGTAGTAGCTTGAGAAAAAATTCTTTCGTATACAGATGTAGTGCGATGGGCAGTAGAGGAAATCCCTGTTTTGAATAGAACATTCTGCACAGTCGACGAAAGAGTCTTCGGCTCCTTCCAACTTGATGATTTAAGAAAAATGTATCACTTTCCCGAACCGCAAAAGAAATACAATAAAGCATTTCTTGAGAATTTCACAAGTGAGAATGAAACTGAATGAGCCCCAATTCGGGAATGGAGATAGAACCCCGCAAGGCACAAACATGAATCTTCAGGTAAGTACTATGTAGATTCATTATGTTCTCCTTACTGTTACGCTGGGGCAATGGTGTGTAGGATTTGGGGATTACATGATTCTGCAAAATTCACTATTGAAATGGTTCCTTTAATGGAAGCGACAGTTAACAATGAGATAATGGATTGGGGAAATATATTGTCAGATAAACTAGCCACTGCAATTCTTGAGTTTAGAAATAAAACTCGCGTGACCGATAGGTCTATTCCTTCGTTTTATTTTAGTGCTTATATTTTAGATACTCTTTATTTCAACTATGAATTTCCTATACTGCGGTGGAGATGGACTCCACAAGACCCCATGCCAATTCAGATTTATCACCAAAAGCTGTGGAAAGCACACTATAAGGACCACCTGTACCAAATTTGTAATGGTTTTATGTTGCCTATTTACTGTGCCATTTTTGACAAGCCTACCCGAAGATTTCTTCACAAGTAGAGATTGACCTAACCACTCTAGGAAACTGGTTTGGAGAGGATAAGTTCACATACATAAGGGTTTTTGGTAGCCTTACATGACCTCATGTCCTTCCTCTATACATACCTGACAAGTTGTTAGCCCGAGAATTATCCTATCAAATTACGATTGTAGGAACATCCAAGACTCTTAGGATTTGAAAAAAGCAGGCTTGGCCTACTTTTCCTTTGAGATGCGGTGTTTATACTTTGCACGACTACAAGCATGTGGAGAAGGAAGCAGAGAAAATAAACATGCTAAACCTTGCAACCATTCTTAATAGGCGATTCGACCCAAGGAAAGTTGTCTACAATGTGCTTGAACAGGCCAAACTCACAAGGTTTGATCATAAGGAAAATGATTTTGATGACTTATTTTCTTTGGCAGAGTCATTATTCCAGGTGCAAGCACTGGCCAAAATGAGATATAACAATGAAGGGCTAGTAGAATTCAATAAGCTCAGAGAACAGAGGTTGCAAACTTTGCCTCTCGACTTATTAGCTATGGCCTCGACAACACAATCAAGCGAGCCTGAATAGCAACTCATTGACAAATCTCCTGCTGCATCAAAGATTCTCGAGGAAAATAAAGAGAAAGAGCAGGAGAAAGAACAAGAAAAAGTATAGGAGAAAGAGTAGGAGAAAGAGCACGAGGAAGAGAAGAAAAAGGAGCAGGATAAGGGCAGCAAAAATGTCAATGTGGATACCCAGATTGATCCTAAACTACTCCAATAATGGCATCAATTTGACTCCATTATAAGCAATATTGAAGGTCCAAAAGGTGCCAATACACCCAAAGTAACAGATACACAGGATACAACGTCAACAAAGGTTTTGAATGAAGGAACCAACGGCCTACCCGTAGCACGGATTTAGAAATAATTCCAAAAGATCCCTCTGATCAAATCATTTTGCAGGTGGAGGACATACCTCCATTAGATGTCTTTTACAGTCCAAAAAATAGGGTTGTAGTGAAAAGACAGCAGAAAAGGAGAAGACTTGATCAACCTTCCCTGTTTTCAGAGCAAACAGAGACAACTAATGTAGTTTGGAAAGAAGAGTTTGACCCTTCCGATGACCTAAAGAAGCTTTCTCAGTATGCTAGAGCTTATTCGGCAGCCACTATGGACAAGGCATTGGAAGTGAGTAATCTAGTTAAAGAAAAGGACCAAGCAATTGTTTTGCTGGAAACAAAGTTGGCCGAAGCACAATAGAAAGTTGAACAGTTGGAACAACAATTATCAACACATCAACAATTAAACAATCAATTGAATAAGCAGTTGCTTGAAGAAAAACAAAGAATAGACTCAAGCGCAATACAAAAGCAAAAAGAATTATCAGAAGCATTGGCCAGGTTAAAGACGATGAATGAACTAATGGCGAAAACGAAAGATGAGCAAATCGCTCAGCTATCACTTCAAGTAGAGAAGTTCAAGAGTCTTCCACAACCTGCTGATTTCAAAGTCGAAGCGCTACAAATTAACAAGGCATTGGTGACATAGTTAAGACTGTTATGTCATAGCATTTCTCTGGTTGAGCCCCTTTGTGATATAATGGCATCAATAGTTGACAAATCAGTTGATGTTAGACAGGATTTGGAACAAGCTGACGAGACCCTTACAAATTTTCTTGCTTGGCATGACACCAATGAGGGGCAGGCATCAAATCTACCCAAAATCCTAGAATCACACAAGGAGATCTTGTTCTTAGAATGGTAGTCACAGCTGATGAAAGAAGAGAGAGAGGTTTCCAGATGTAGATTATCTACAAGTAACTTAATTGAGTTAATCAATAATAGTCTCTATCTGTTTAATATGATTTCACAATGTACCGTAGTAAAATTGCTGTTAGCTAAGACATTGGAGCAAGCATGCAATCAAGAGTTGGAGAAGAATGGAAGGTTAACCGTAGGAATCCAAAGTTTAACCTGGGATACCTATTGGTTTTTATTAGTAAAACCATATAGTCAAAGGTCTGTCCTCAAGTGTTTAACTGATGCAATCGGTTGTATCATTCCTGAAATACATGATGCCACATACTCAGCTCAGCTCCATTCTCGTCTTGGCCGCCCTCTAGAATTGAAATCGATGCTTACAATCTACCAACTCAGATCAAACGGAGAACAGCTGAAATGATGAATCATGCTGCCGACTACCAACAAACCTGCTATGGAGAAGATATTCAAGATTTAGTTGTACCAATTAAATAGCATTTTATTTTTGTAGTTAGTTAGTTTAATTAGTATTTATAGACCCTTTCATGCATTTAAAAAGGTTGCTCAGTTTTTGTATAAGACTCAAACCTTGAAGTTGCACTATTGTGCTTCTGGTATATTTTTTAATAAAGACTGAGCCAATATTCCAAATTCTAACAAAGAAAGATTTTATGGGATGTGCGAAAAGGGAATTCAAATGTGATTGGTATCGGGAATGATTTACAACACATATGGTACTATTATCTATGATCTCATTTCATTCTTTTATGTGAATCGTTATTTGATTACTCTTGCTATCATTGGATATATATATGTGTTTTCAACAACACTCCTTATATTTTACACTATTGGATGTTTAAGGGATGTTATTCTTTTAGTCATATATGTATCAATGATACATAAAGGATAAGTGTAATAATGTTTTATTGATTACTTTGTTCAACTATTTGAACATAGTAATTATTATATGAATGAATGTATTTGTTTACCAAATAAAGTCATCTATATGCTTGTTTGTGGATAGAGATTATCAAACGTTACACTTAAAAATAGAAATTTCCCGGGATAGGATAGTTATTCATATTTTTACTTTTAGATTAAATCATTCATCCATTACCATTTTATTAGAGAAACCACTCATTTATCCATCCCTTTTTATTCATCATTGGGAAACTGGTCCCATTATTTCCAGTCGGAGCCACCACACCAAACGGAAAAGGAGCTGCATTAAGGTCTGGACTGGGTGGTTTTCCCCGATGTTGTTACAGCGATTTTCGAGGCATCAACATAAAAAAATCAAGATAACTGGGCCCAGGAAAGAAAACGGAGAAGCGCTGCCCAAATCAAAACTGAAGTTAGACCTCAAAAACCGTTGTGACCAAAATCGAGACCAAAATACACTGCTAGAAAAATGCCGCCCATGTAGGGGAAACCGATAATTTGACTTTGGAACAAAGGACTGAGCATGAGAACTGTATAGCATATTATGGAAATAAAATAGGATGGAATTGAGCACCTTCGAGCAAGGGAGAAACAAAAACCATTGAACGCAGACCTGATTAAGCTTCATGAGAGGTGGAGGGATGCTCTTCAATGATGCGACACCCATAATTGTAGAGGTCTTCATCTTCAGAGGGATTATCCTCTTTTCTTAAAGAACCACCACTAGTAGGGATGCTCGAACCAGCCTGATTATCCATGACCTGGGTTGCAATGCACTTATTTGGACCTAGAGCCTTACTCTACTTGTTATCAATCTGAGTAGTGCCATGCCTATCTTACGCCCTCATCTCTAGAGTCACCCCAGGGGTCACAACAACTTGAGTAGAAGTAACCTCTCAAATCTCAATGGTGACAGAGGCTAAGAAGGAGAAATTGCTGAGAGTACAGGGGAACTAACGACGAGTTGTATTAGATGGAGAATTGAGAGAGCGCAGTGCCGAATTAAGCTACCCATGACCCTGTCCATGACCACTTTGGTAACAGGATAGCGGTCAGAGTAGAATTTTGAGGAGAATGACGAGGAATCCATCATGGAGGAGGAGGCTTGGCAGATAACTTGCCCCTGGGAACTTCCCTCCTGCAACTAATTATCTGGCGCAATCTGGACATAGTGGGAAGAACAGGAGGTTGAGAACAGGCTGCAATATTTTCGAGGTAGAAGGGGACTAAAAGTAGATTAGCTTCAGCACACAGAGGGGTAGTGGGAAGGACAGAGGACGAGTTGCTATTGAAATTGCAGAAAGGGCTATGAGAAACTTGAAGGCTCGATGATAAATCCACCCAGCGATCCAGAGCCCAAAGTTTCCCTGGGCTGGTCCGAGAGCACGGCTCTACGACAACAAGGGAGTGATGTGATCATAGAGGAGGAGTGCAAATGAGTCTAGATAGGGGGGCATGATAAAAGAATGAACAGGCTGGTATGGAGGGACAAGCTGCATTAATGCAGCATTGAAGTTGAGAGCAAAGGAATTAAACGCGAGGCTGAGTGGTGGTGGTAAGAAGCCACATGCCAACCCATTTAGCCGCCCACATACTGATCAGACAATTAAACACCTGAATCCGGGAAAGTTTTTTAGATAATTGATAAATGTAAATTTAAAAAATTAATTTTCTACATAATTTATCTAAAAGTAATCAAAATAAAAAATATTTAGAAAAATAGTCACTTCTTATGAAAGTAATATTCTTTAGCATTTCTTTCCTTCTCTTCCTTTTCTTGGATTTCTAACATCCCAAGGCTAGAGTGAAAATGAAAAATAGAAAATTTCCCTTTTCAAGTTTATTTCTATTTTAAGTGCTAGCTTGAGCATTGAGTCAAGTATTTGCCTTAGCATTCTATGCTTGAGGATGAACAAATCCTTCAATGTATTGGGTCAAATTTTGTTAAACAATTTTTTATTCAAATCTATCACATACAACCTCAATATAGATGAATTCTTCAATAAATAGATAAAGATTTATAATATCCCATTTTTTTAACTTAACCACTTTAACACATTTGGTAATGTAGTTTACACAATAAAAGATTCCTGCACAGCTCCACACTTCGTACAATGAAATCATTTGTCACACCTCTGCACTACACACAATGTTAAATCCTTAGAGTGAAATTGATATATTCATTTTGTGGGATTTAAATTTTTGCGTATGAGCTTGCCCCTCGCTTCCATTTAGTTCGATTTCTTAATATAATTTTTAGATTGTATGACTAAGATTTCATTAATTTTTTAATACTAGGTGTGGAGACCAATTGTAAAGGCAAGAATGAACATAAATGCCAATAAAAAAACAAGAAAAAACCATATATATATATATATGCCAGCAAGGAAAATAATATTGACAATGAAATCATGAAAGGAAATCAATATATTCATCATGCAAAACTTTCTTCTAAGTAGATCGACAAAGAGTTTCTTGATCCATAGATGTGTGCCCAACCCAAATGAGAGTGATTATGAAAATGAATGATTGGTTTTGTTAATTTAAGATATATTAAATGCAAAATTTCCTCATGCATGATAAGCACTTGTCGACAAGTGAATGAGTTAGTTGATGGAAGTTAAGTAGGCTCCTATTTTCTAAGAGTGCACCCACATGCAATAAGGAATCTCATGCACTGTTGAGTCAAATTATAGCCTTATAATTTGATTAACATAGATCATCAACCCAAGGTAGGTAAGCTTGTGAGATGCACGCAAAATATATGTAGGCTTAACATTTTAAGTGATGATTAATCTAACTAGCTAATCATACAAAACCAATGACTCTTTCTTGCATCATTAACTTACCAGCAAAGGCTACAGAGTGGATCAAACTTCCCTCTACAGCTCTTAAGATTGTTGATGATGATTAGAAAAAGATACAGAAATCAACTTATAGCAAACTCAGAAATTCAATCAACATTAGAAATCAAATCTTCATTAAATGATTTCCACACATGAGCAGGAAACTAGTTCATTTAATCTAGTGCTACTGATATATTAGAAAGAGTGTATTAGTTGTAAAATAAATTATTGTTACATAACATAAATAAAATGCATAAACACTAAACTATGGGAGTTGTGAGCAAAGGGGACAAAACATATAATGTTGTATTAATCTTAAAAAGATACAATCGAGTACAATCTGATATACAGTATTAGTTGGAACCAACCGAACAACCCCCTATCATAAAAACTAGGACATAATTTATATATTTACAAAAGCCCATATATGGCTTGAAGTAAAGGAGACTACTCATCTAAGCCATCAGCTAACAAAATTGTTACAAAATATCGATTTTAGACATACTGGGTCTAATCAATGATTGAAAGCATGGATTAGATGAAATTCGTTACATGGTTGCAGCTTTCCTCCAAAAAGTCAATGAGAGAAGGTTTTTAAACCTGGGCGGTGTTGTTTGTAGATCTAAAATAGCCAATAGGACAACAACCATATGTGAAATATTCCAAAAAATCCCACATTCCCGTTTGACTTAGTTATTCGTGGAACATGGCTAACTGTTGATGTTGCTGCAAGAAATCTAGTTGGTTAGAAGAAATCCTCAACTGCAAGAATTCCAGAGTGTTTGCAGGAAATAGGATCGCACAACTGTCTGCAGGAATTATAGGGATGTTTCTGAATCAAAACAAATCTACAGAAGAACTCAAGATTAGTTGGCATGGTAATTGAATAAAGAACAACTAGTTATAGAGAATACTCAAAATTAAGGTAAAAGACATTTTTTATTGTTAATTTGCATACCTTCAGCCTATGACACCCTTTTGGAAAAAACATAAGTATTATAACTGAAATAGGGATAATAGAAGTTAAAGATAGTTCAAAATGGGAGAGGTAATGTATGGAAAAGGGTGTCAAAATCGAGCAAAACCAAGCCCCAACATCTCCCCCACACCTAGCTCCTTGCATGCCCCATATCCAAGCCAAAATGTTGCATCTTCCCCAAAAATGAAAAAGGAAATCATTCCTTATCCTGAGCTATAGCTACAACAACCAACTGATCTACTACTTCTACCAACTAGTCTAACTCGTTACCACTGGATTTTGCAAGAATTTGACCCTTGTATAATCCGTTCTTCCTTTTCAGATGGTTGATCCTTGCCTACTTCTTTTTCATAATTTCAGCTGCTTTCTAGATTCATTCTTCATGTTTTTTTGTGTACGCACATTGTTCTTCTTCAAGGTCTCATTTTCCTTTCTCAAGGCTCTCTCCAAAATGGTGATCTCGGTGATCACTTATTCCAATTCCTGCAGAGATTGTCACTTCTGAGGGGTTACTTACCCTTATTAATGTCGTTAGAGGGATGGAGCAAACCCAAGGTCCTCCTTTACTTTCTATTCTCCCTCTGTGTTATTCCCACTTCCATGCAGTGCACAGTCCTGAAAGGACATCGCTTCTTCACTCATAAACTCATATGACTCGATCTTATCTTTACCTTTGGGAGGGAAATGGTGTTTATCCTTCTTCTTATCTGGTGTCTCTGGTAATACTTCTACATCCACAGTATCCTTTAAAGCCAACAGGATAGCTTGGCTTCTGGTAAATATTTTTGCAGAGGTCGAAATGCCATTTTTTTACTTAGGATGTTTGCCCACAGTCTCCCTTGTTACCACCACTTCCTCATCTCGTTGTTCTTCCTTAGTCTGTAGCCCAAGGGTCTGAGGATTTTTCTTCTTTGATTTTTCTCCAGGATTCTTCTTAGTGGGCTTCGAGGAGTCGAGGTTGTCCCTTCTTTCCTTCTTTACCAATGGCCTCTGTGTCTGTGGCTTCTTCTTCGACTTTTCCACTGGTTTTTCCTCTGTAGACTCTAAAGGGTTAGAGTTTTTCTCTTCCTCTTTTTCTGTTATCTCTATCCCATGCATCCGTGAGTTTTTCCTCAGTTTATATACCAGCACTTCCTCCATGGAACCTGACAAATCAGAATCCTCATTTTTTGCAAAGTAGTTTTCGGCGAGTAACTCCTCCCATGTCCGTTTTTTATATTTTTAAACCTCCACCAAGATGATTTTCACTAGCCCATCATGATAGAGGATTTCCTCTAAGTTGGCCCCCCTCTCCTTGGTAGCCGTCAACATCTTCATCAACAACATCCTAAAGTAACAGGGAAAATTTAATGGATTGTCATGAAAATGGGCGAGGAGCTGAAAATGAAACAGGAATTCAAGCCCAAAGAAACCTTCACACGTTATGTGTTTCTGCAAGAAAAACAATAAGTTTGGGTACCTAATTTTCATGAAATCCTGTAAAATTCCCTTACTCCATTGAGGGTCCAAATGCTCTTTACAAAGGAATGATGCACACAAGCCCTTGTTGAAACTCTGGTTCTTAAACCAACATTCTCCTAAATGTGAAATCCTGCATGCTCGTGCTACCAAAACCTCAGTCAACCTGAATTGAACATCCCCAACTTGAGCCTTATCGCCATTTAGGTTCAAGGTGAAAGATTTTGTCACTTCCAAGTTGTGGCCGCTGAATCACTGGAAAAATGGCAGCCACACTGATTTATCCAATCTCGCCTTACTGCGAGGGTTTACCTCTAGCAACTTGGGCACTCGCGGCTCAAAGCAAATGGAGGCACGTAATTTCGACATGGTGAAAGACTAGAAGACATGGCGTATGCACTTCTTTGCAAATATCGGGTTCAAGATTTGTAATAGACTTGCGTGACAAGGGACGGATTATTATAGAAAGTTATCACAAAGCATGGGATTTTCGAGAGATAGTTCGTGATCATGATTAGAATCATGATCATACCTACCAGAAGATATGGGGAGTATTTCTACTGGTCATGTTAGAATCATGGCAATTGGGTGAGGAGCTAGAGTCATAATGCACTAGATTACAACCACATTTTTTCGCAAGGGTGACCGTATCTGAAAAATAATACAAATATAAAAAATTAAAGCATTAATTACCCTTTACCTCAAGTGTCTCGTCACCGACTGTACTTTACGTTTCTTACCTTCCAATGGTCTAGTGCTCTGGATGACGTGCGCATGTTCTTGAGATGATAAACCATCTAGTACTTAAATTAGATATATGACTTCATAATTCATGACCTTAACTAGTAATTAAAATATGTTAGTAACTTTTAAATAATTTTAAATTAATGCTCTGTCTATGCTTTTTGTTCTTCAGAAAACCAGGGTGTCGCTGTAGGAAATTCAACTGAGACTGCTGAGATTTCTACAAGAAATGGAACCATGACTACTGAGCCTTCTAGAAAATTGAGCTGTGACTTTCATAACTTCTGCAAGAAATTGGACCATGACTTGCGGAACTTCTATAGGAAATCGAACCATCAATCAATACTTCTCCCTTATTTTTGTACAGTTCATTGTACATGAATAAAGGTGTTGATGTCAAATGTGCAATGAGCTCATTGGATTACAAACCATTGAGGTCAGTTTTTAACCATTGCGAGGCCCATCAACTTTAATGAGAGCGAGGACCAAGGTATCATGATACATCCTATCGTGTGTGAATTAATGAGCTATTGTTGAAACCCCCTATAGGATCTAGTATTCAAGGAGCCATCACAATTCCCCATTATTGTTGGCGAGATAGCTTGTCATTAGTGCATACAAGATTCAAGGCATCATAAGACTCTCATATTGTACCCAAATAACTTGCTAATGTCGATGGGCCAAGATTGTTCGAAGGAGGGCCTTAGGAAATCCCACATCCATCCAACAGGAGCAATCCAGATTTAACTGAAAATAAAATTTATTGAGAGGATCCTAAAGAACCCACTGACCTATAATTTTAACAATCCAAGGTTGTCCATACTTGCAAGATTTCATTTTTAGAGAGTCTGAAATACTTGGAAAAGAAGACTCCAAAGGGGCTCCTTTTTTGTAATTAGTCCATTGTGCCCAGAAAAAGGAATAAACCTATACCCAATAGAAATTCCTCTCATTTTTTACCAAGCATGAGAGGGAACAGAGTGAGCTCATTGTGTCAGTAGGAAATCAGGAAGAGATAGTCGAAGGAGTGATCCCTTCTCTCACCATCTCCAACTCTCTTTTCTTCACAATTTCTTCCAAAAATTCCTACTTGGATTGGGGTTTTTGATATAACTTGACTTTGTGCCCATTCACCAAGAATGTAATGTTCCCAACATCGTTGGTTTTAACCCAAACAATTCCATTATAAAAGACTTTCTCAATTTCATAGGGACCCAACCAATGTGGGTTAAATTTTTCTTTAATGTTCTTAAATTTGAATCATACAACAATGTCGAGTCTCCCTCTTTGAACTGATTCTTTTTAATTTATTTGTCATGCCATTTAGCCCATTTTTGCTGAATCAAGTTAGTATGCTAAAAAGCATCTTACCTAATCTCATCTAACTCATTGAGCTATAGGATTCTTTGCTGCTTAGCTTCATCAAGATCTATACCCAAATTTGTTGCCATTTTAAAAGTTTTGATCTGAAATTCAATGGGAAATAAAATTTCCATTCCATACATTAATTAATACATAGAATATCCAATGGTTTCTCCATGTGATCCTGTAGGCCCACAATGCTTCAAGAAGTCGGTCAGACCAATCCTTCTTATGTAATTGCACTGTCTTAGTAAGGATTGTGTCCAACACCTTATTTGTTGATTCCACCTACTCATTGGCCTGTGGATGATAAGGGGCGGACTTCCAATGAGTACTATGATATTTATGCACAATTCCCTGCATAAAATTTGACACAAAATGAGTACCTTCATCAGTGAATATTTCCCTAGGTACCCTAAGTCTTACAAAAATATTAGAAAAAAGAAAATCTACCATTGTTTTATCTATCATTCTAGGTAGTGCTCTTGCCTCCACTCACTTCGCAACATAATCAGTACAAATTAAAATATACTTCTTACCTTTGGACACATGCTTAATGGGACCTACAAAATCAAGATCCCACCTCTCAAAAGGTTCTATGAGAACCTGTGGTTGCAAAGGAATCTCGTTTGATTGTACAGGCCACCCCATTTTCTAGAAGTTGTCACACTTCCAGACATATTCCCTTGCATCTCTGAAAAGACTTTGCCAATAGTAGTCTGAGGAAAGGATCTTGTAAGTTGTTCACTTGAGTGCAAAATTCCCTCCACATGGTCCATCGTGACAAGCTCTCAAAATTTCATAGATATCATCTTCTCAGACACACATGCGGATGATCAAATCAAGTCTAGTGAAAAAAATATCTCCCCTAATCCAAGAGTAGTCAACACATTTTCTAATAATTCCATTTTTCTGATTAGATGACAAGTAAGGAGGCAACTTTCTTGTAGCAAGGTAATTTGACATTTCTGCAAATCAAGGTGTTTTAACAGAAATAAAAAACAATTTTTCATTAGGAAAACTATCTTTAACAGGAACATCCTCACCTGTATGGTTGAGTCCAGATAAGAAATCAACTACCTGATTTTCCTTTCCAGACCTATCCAATACTGTGATGTCAAATTCCTATAGTAACAAAAGCCACCTAGTAATCCTGCAATTAGTAACTGGTTTATTCATGAGAGATCGAATCGCAGAGTGATCAATGCGTACAAAAGCTTCATATCCCATGATGTAATGTCTAAACTTATTAATAACATAAATCACAAGAAGGAATTATTTTTTAGTTACTGTGTAATTTAGTTCTATAGGAGTTAAGTTTTTACTAACATAATAAATAGCATGGGTTACAGGATCCTCCTTTTGTCCCAATACTGCTCCTATAGCTAAATCAGAGGCATCAGTGGAAATATGAAAAGGCAATTTCCAATCCGGGGCTCTCATGACCGTTGTTGAAGAAATGTTTTCCTTGAGTGTATCAAATGCGGCTTGACACTCATCATCCCAATGAAATTCATTTTCTTTAGTCAATAATTTAAATAACATAGAAGCTACCTTTGTAAAATTTTCAACAGACCTTCTATACTAGCTTGCATGTCCAAGGAAACTTCAGACTCCCTTCTGATTGGTTGGTGGGGGTAGCTTTGTAATGACTTCAATCTTTGTCAAATCAACATTAATTCTTGCAGCAAAAACATGATGACCCAAAAGAATACATTCATTCATAATCATAAAACATTTTTCATTATCTAATGATAGATTAGATTCTCTACTCTTCAAGAATTTATCAAGATTATGTAAATATTCTTAAAAAGTATCACCGATGCCTGTAAAATCATCCATATAAACCTCTACGCCATCATGCAAAAGATCAGAGAAAATACCAACGACCGCCTGCTGGAATGTGGTTGGTGCATTGCATAAACCAAATGATAATACCCTATATGAATAGGTGCCCCAGGGACATGTGAATGTAGTCCTTTCCTGGTATTCTGGAGCTATACTAATCTGATTGTACCCGCTAAACCCATCGAGGAAGGAAAAATATGTTTTTCCTACTAAATCATCTAGCGCGTGGTCTATAAAAGGCAAGGGAAAGTGATCTTTCAAGCTAGCCTTGTTTAGTTCCTTGTAATCCATGCACACTCTATGTTTACCATTCCTTTTGGTGACAATAACCAATAGGGATACCCACTCGCCATCCGAGATTCGATAGATGAACTCTTCATTTAAAAATTTCTACAATTCATCTTTCACAATTTCGCTTAAAGTTGGGTTCATCCTCCTTTGTGGCTATCTCATGGCCCTATATTTCCCTTATATATAAATATGATGAAGGCATGTGTCTGGGTGAATTCCTCTCATATCTATGTATTCCCAAGCAAAAGTGTCTGAAAAGTTTTTTAATGCTTGAATTCCCTGTTTTTCCTGTTTAAGGGTTAAGGCTAAATTAATATTCAAAGGTTTTTCAGGAAGAATTTCAACTACCTTCACCATTTAGTCATGGAATATACAAGAAATGTAGATAATAAGGTTGAATGTAGTTCAACTACTAGACTATGCTCATGAAAATCCCGCAAATTAGTAATGAAATCTAAATTATGACTAGACTATCCTTCTTCTTGCAACAAAAAATAAGGATTAGAAATACAACAATTTATCAAATTTTCTTCTAAATTTTCTTTAAGGCTCATGGCTTGGGAAATTGTCAAAACTGGTTCGATACATTCAGAAGCATGCTCTTCTTCTTCAACCCAATGTGTATTTTTTCTTATCTTAAGAGAGGTTGAGCAGGGGGATAGAAATTAATGTGCTTTATTTCAGTCCCATGAGTGATGGTCATGTTTCCAGACCTACACCCTATATAATCATCTATCGTGGCTAACCACGGCCTTTCAAAGGTCAAAGGATACCCTCCTTAATTAGTTTTGGGTTGAAGAACATAAAAATCTGTAGGGTATTTCCAGGAATCTAATGAGATGACGATGTCTTCTAGTAGCCCCTCTAATTTTACCTTAGACCTATCTTCTAATTCTAACTTGATAGGAGTAGGAAGTAAGTCAAAGGTTGCTATTCTAGATAAGGTCTCCATAGCCATCACATTAATGGCTACACCCAAATGAATTAAAGTATTTTTTATAGTTTTCCATTGATAAAGATGGTAACCACACGGATTCCAGGGTCTACATATTTTTCAGTAACAAATCTAGTAGACATTAAAATTGCAAGCTTTCCAACTATTTGAATTGTATAGAGTTCTCTCTTTTGTCTTCCATGTCTCTTGGTACATAGCTCCCTTATTGTTTTGGCATAGACCAGGATATATTTAATTTCTTGCAGCAATGGGATCTTAATGCATACATTTCTCAATTCAAACACAAGATCAAACTCAGACTGTTTTATTTTCATTTCCAACCTCTCTAGAAAAGGAGGTTGGATCGTATGGGATGAGGAAGTGTTGGCCGGATAAATCGTTCTTGCAGACAAGATCGATCTCCCTAGTATCAACTGATATCTAGCAACAAGCAAAAAAAGAAAATCTACTTTTCTCTAAACATATTGCGATTCATTAATAAAAACTAAAAGGTGTTTTAGACCCTACCTTATGTCCAATGCTAGTTTGTGGCAGCCATGCTCCAATAGCTTCAAAGAGTTTCCTTTTAATAACCTGCAATCACAAACAAGAACACATCAAATAACACCTGCATAGCTAATATAATAAATCATGTTCATCATAGTGATCAATGAATCTATGAAATAAACCATAAAACACAGCTTATTGAGAAAAATAAACTTGATTGTATTAACTTTGAAATGGAAGAACTTTACAACCTTGGTGCCTTGATGCTGTACAAGCTCTTCCTAGGGTCCAAATAGGAATCTCCTCTACTTTGACAAGCCTCACTCTCTTCCAAATGAGATCAAAAGGTATGTAATCTCTACTCTCAAAAGCTCAATTAGGAAGACTAAGTTCCAGCAACATTTACCCTAAAAAATATTCAGCTTTTCAACCTCCCAAGTAACCAGCCCAATGCTTCATTTTATAGTGCAAGGAAAGGAGGTTACAAGTCCACCATTGAAGGGATAGAGTCCTCCTTCAAAGGGATAAGCTCCTCACATCAAGGGGTTAGCTCCTTAAGGAATGGGATGTGTGAACCCTTAAGGAGTGAACTTGCCAGCTCAAGATCCCTCTAGAAGCTTCCAGAAATGACTCAAAGTGAGTTTTTAAGAATTTAATTGTGCCTTTTTAACTTTTACAGGGGTTTGCACCCATAACACAGAGACACAGTGGTCAGGTGCATAGGGGACATGACCAATGGGTGCGGTACCACAGGTAATGCTAAGAGAAAGTGCGAAACTAGATTTTTAGAGATTTTTAAGGTCTTTCTCTTATTTTCAGGCTTGATATGAAAAAATGAGGTTTAAGACTTGCAAAGGAGGTAAGTATGAGTGGTGATAGACTCATATTGATTGCAAAATGTCAAAGTGACAATTTTCGTGCAACAGGAAGGTTATTGTGGCCTTGAACTAGGCTGTTTTGCCGATTCAGGTGTGGTTTCAACTTTAGGCATTTCTAGAGTATCTTCATCTATAATCTCTTCAATTATTCCGGGCTGATTCACCACTTTTCCTGACCTAAGCTAGATTTCCTGCAGTGACACGAGAATTTGTTGTAACACAGGAACAAAAATTTCCTACAGTGACAGTGGTGCAATAAATTTCGTAAGAAAAGTGAGATAGGTGAGCAATCCAATGTTGTGAGTGGATTGGATGGTTTTATTATTAGGGTTAGACATGGGATGGGAAGGAAGTTGCATAGGACGAGGCTAATTTGGTGGGGCAGGCAACCGAAGCTACTACTATTGAGGTTGAATCATTTGTTGTTATGTGGATTGTGGAGGATAAAATTTTTGAGAAGGAAAATTGTGAGGGGTAGGGTAAGAAAATTTGCCCTACCAAGGTCTTTGTGGAGACCAAGGCTTCTAGGGCATTGGAATATTCCACATCTGATTTTGATTATAAGGAACTTGAAAATGCAGCTGAGCCATACCTGTAGCATGTGGTTGCCATGGTCTTTGGGGTGCCATTGCATAAATCTCATTGACAACTCCTTGATCTACTAGATATGCTGCTTTGAATTCAGGAAGTGAAGGACATTAATCAGTGGAGTGCTCTACTTAATAGATTCAACATACCTCTATCCTATCTGTAGGACATTCCCTTAAGGCATGCTTCTTCCTGCATTTCGAACAAAACATAGCCAAGGATTTTCCCAGTTCCTCCTTTTTTCGCATTTCTTCTTAACCTGCAAAACGTCCAATTGAGAAGATAATGTGCGAAGAATATCAATTTTCAAATTTTCAAATAAATTACCCATTTGAACTCTAGTTACTCCATCTCCAACAACTGAATTGACAAGCCTAGAAGAAGTATCTCTTATTCCTCCTCCAAATTTAGAATGTCCTCTTGAATATCGCCAACATATCTCACATACTTCAACATAGCCCAACTTTGATATGTCACCTCCTCCCACAAATTCAAAATATCAAGAGATTTTGGTATAATTTCTCTAAGAAAAATTGTTCTTTTAGTATCCTTGCTCAGTTGATTCATTTTGGATCTCTGTAGATTATATTGAAATCTCTCCACTAAGTCCTCAAGACTCTCCCCCTCCTTTTGATTCATGCCGAAAATATCTTCTCTCAGGTCCCTATTCTTGCAATAATCTTGATACTTTCTTAAGAATACCATTTTCATTTCTTCTCAAGTTGTAATGGAGTTTGAAGCCAACCCCATAGACCACCTAAGAGTTGCATCCTTGAATGTTGCAAGAAACAACTTCAGCTTCTGAGCATTGGAAGAATAGTCATAGCTCCTGCATAACACATTGATCTTGATTGGGAACCCCGCAATGGTTAGGTAAGGCTGAAGTAGGAATATTCTTCATTTGAGTAGCTCCATGAGCCTCCCTGATAGGGAATTCAAATGTGACCAATTCTTATTCCTTCTCATCGTTTCCATCTATGTGACTAGTATCCTCTTCATGAGGCATTCTGGATGAAAAGGAAGTGGGGCCTTTGAAAACTACATATTCCGTGGAATCAATGGCTTGGAATTTTGGTTCTTGAATAGGATTGCCAGAGAATTCCTTTTTAATCTGATCACTAAGCAAAGATGTTGTTTTCCTTGTGACAGGAGATTCAATGTGGGCAGCAACAAAAGATTTTCCTATAGAAGCTGCTACTATAGAAGCAGGACTATGTTCTGGGCTCTTTTAAGGACCACAAACCTCCTGACTAGACTCTTCTTCTCTTGTTGGCTTATATCTTGCATACTTCTTTTTCCTTGCCAATGTATTAATAAATGAAGTGGTACTCACACCACCACAAACAACATTTGTAGATGTTCGACCCAACCATCTACTATGAAAACAGATTCAAAAGAAACTACTTACCACATAATCAGGACACAACTTTGGAAATTTTTTGACCTCCTTTGGTGCATGGGATTTTCCCTTCGTCTTACCACTTCAACTGCTCCAGTGCTGAAAATTTCCAAACAATGCATGTAATACAAAAACACTTCAGTATTATCCCTTTAGCACCTCCCCGACAATGATGCCAAAATGTTGAGTCAAATTATAGGCTTATAATTTGATTAACATAAATCATCAACCCAAGGCAGGTAAGCTTGTGAGATGCACACAAAATATATGCAAGCTTAACAATTTAAGTGTTGATTAATCTAACTAGCCAATAATACAAAACCAGTGACTCTTTCCTACAACAATCACTTAGCAGAAAAGGATATAGAGTGGATCAAACTTCCCTCTACAACTCTTAATATTGTTGATGATGATTAGGAAAAGATACAGAAATCAACTTACAACAAACTCATAAATTCAATAAAAAAATCAAATATTCATTAAATGAATTCCACATATGAATAGGAAACTAATTCATTGAATCCAGTGATGTTGATATATTAGAAAGAGTACATTAGATGTAAAATAAATTATTGTTACATAACATAAATAAAATGCATAAACACTAAACTATGTGAGTTGTGAGAAAAGGGGACAAAACATATAATATTGTATTAATCTGAAAAAGATACATTCGAGTACAATTTGATATACAATCTTAGCTTAAACCAACCCAACAACCCCCTACCATAAAAACTAGGACAAAATTTATACATTTACAAAATTCCATATATGGCTCGAAGTAAATGAGACTACTAATATAAGCCATCGGCTAACAAAACTATTACAAAATATCGATTTTATCCATACTAGGCCTAATCCATGACTGAAAGCACGGATTAGATGAAATTCATTACATGGTTGTAGCTTTCCTCCAAACAACCAATGAGAGAAGGTTTATGAATCTAGGTGGTGTTGTTGGCAGATTTGAAATGGCCAATAAGGCAACAACGATATGTGATATATTCCCCACAAAATCTATGTTCCTGTTTGACATAGATATTCGTGGAACATGGCTAACCAGCAATGTCACTGCAAGAAATCTGTGACTACAAGAATTCTAGAGTGTCTGCAGGAAATATGATCACACAAATGTTTGCAAGAATTACAGGCCTGTTTCCAAATCAAAATAAATTTGCGCAAGAACTCGAGATTAGTTGGCATGGTAATTAAATAAAGAACAACTAGCTATAAGGAATACTCAAAGTTAAGGTAAAAGACGCTTTTTAATGTTAATTTGCATACCTTCAGCCTACGACATCCTTTTGGAAAAAAAAATAAGTATTATAACCGAAATAGGCATAATAGGGTTTAAGGATAGTTCAAAATGGGAGAGGTAAAGTATGGAAAAGGGTGTCAAAATCAGGAAAAATCAAACCCCAACATGCATGTAGTCAATAAAGGTGCATGTATTAAGCATGAAGGAATGCACTCAAGGAGGGAACACTTTTTGAGCATGAAGGAGTGTTCTTAAAGATGACGCACTTCCTTAGGTCAAAGGAGTGCACTCAACACATGAGCATGTCTTCATGATCTTGAAGTGTGTTTTTCCTTCATGGCAAAAAGGCTAGTTTCTAAGTCAAGAAAAGTCATCATTCCACCTAACCATCAATGAGATAACACAAGCACTTCAAAGGGTTAGGTGATGACACATATAAAACATTGACTTAGAAAGATGCAACACTAGGAGAAAACATAAAAATAACAAAAAAGACAACATGATGACACTAAGGAACTTGGAACAAAAATTCATGTAGTCCCCAAATTTACTTTGGAAAAGATTTTGGAGGGCCATTGTTGCAACAACAATAACTTCCCTATCTTCAAAATCTTGAGGGAACTGATTTTACATGAATGTATCCTTCATTATATTCCATGATTCTTCAACATATTTATGTATGGAGCATTGCGTATTTACAAGGATTGGAACTATAGGATTTGTGACTTTCACTCTCTCTTTAGTACTATCTTTTGAGACTCCTTTTGAGGTAACCCAGCGGGTAGTTGAATACAATGTTCCAGTATATGATGAGAAAGTAATGTCACTTTTAGTTGGAACACCTGCAAGTGGAAGTACAATCATGGCAAAAAAACATGAGCTTCAAGAAATTTTCTATCTATTACAATACATTATTCAATAGATAGTGTTTAAAGGTAAATCAAATGTAGCTAAGAGCATAGGCCTATCATAGATAATAAAAGCCAACTTAAACAACTTTTTAGGAGGGAAAACTACATCAAGGCAAACGAGGGTACTTGTCAGAGTAACAATGATGTGAAAAGGCTCAAATGAGGCTTTAAGGTGCATTATCCACTCAAGGGAAGGGAGAGAGAAGCCTCTAGGGTGCAGTTTGTAGGCTTAAGGTAAAAGAAGGACTTTCTAGTGCTTGTTTGTATGTTCTGCACTCAAGATAATTTAGGGAGGGAATAGGGCATAAACTTAATGGTCTGGGGGTCATGCTTGATCCTTCCTATTGCACTGGGCACTCATGTGTTACCAAGGAGGGTACAAGGCACAACATTAGTCACCAAGGGTTCATGATGTTACTTTTTGATGTTCCATTTACTCAAGGGTCGCATATTTTTCGATAACAGTGATGGGTTGTCTCTCCGAGGTGAACTTTGAAGGAAAACTTGGTCTTCTAGGAATATTTTTATAAGACAATGGGGCCTCTCCTTCTAT
Source organism: Pinus taeda (assembly GCA_000404065.3). Classification (NCBI taxonomy): domain Eukaryota; kingdom Viridiplantae; phylum Streptophyta; class Pinopsida; order Pinales; family Pinaceae; genus Pinus; species Pinus taeda. Next base: position 335,565 of record APFE031759064.1, on the reverse strand, counting down.
AAGTATGATGTTGCCTAAAATGACTTAAAATCGGCTAAAAAAAGACCAACAACAAGAGAAAATCATAATAATACTAAGGGGAGGGTCTGCAAGTAATTATAGGCTCTGTCGCAATCATGACAATAATATTACATGTCATGGAATGTGAACAGTCACAAGAAGATGACTTGCGACAACAAAATAGCACTTGTAATAAGAATAATGGGTAAAGATGCCAACCGAGAAAATAAAAAGGATTGAAACATTAACAAACAAAATAAGAACAACAACAAAAACAACAAAAGTGAACAAGAAAAGAAACATGAAAAACTTACTCATGATGAAGAATGATGAGGAGCTCCTGGATTCAAAGAGGTTTGCTTAGCTCAAAATGGGAATGATTTTGTGAAAGAATGATTAACTTATTTGATTATAAGGAGATTTACATGAAAAACAAATCGATGCATTCATGTCACTTGTCAACAAATGAGTAAGTTGGTTAATTTAAGCGGAGTGGGCTCCTATTTTATAGGATTGCACTCACCATGTAGTCAGGGAAAGTGCATGTATGAGGGAAAGAGGATGTATCTATTGACAATAAGGAGTGCGCTTGGATTGGAGGGTGCAGTCACTAAGCTGAGGTAGTGTGCTCAACTGGGGCACATTGCTAGACAACAAGGAGTGTGTTTCTCATTAAGGCTCAACAGTGCACTCACTGTGAGTTTGGGGTGAAATTTTACTCAAGGAGGGCACAATTCCAACCAACAATGGCCCTTTCTGACTGCTATTTCAAAAATTATGATTTTCTTAGAAAAGATGTGATTTTTCCTTATTTTGTGTGTGTGATGTATGTCAAACAAAAGCTAGTTACTAAGTCGAGAAAATATAATCTTTTTTCTATCTTTAGAAAAGACAACACACGCACTCCTAAAGATAAGAAAACAATGTGATGACACATGATATCTTGGAACAACAATTCATGTAGGCTCCAAAATTAGATTAGGCATGAATTTTAGAGGGTCATTGTCGTAGCAACAACTACTTCTTTGGAGGAAAGTTGATTTTAAATCAAGAATATTTTCAATTTTGGAAATCTTATTCAAATGACTTTTTTGTTTCTATTAAATTGATTGATTTTCCCTAAGGAATTGATATTTCCAAACCCATTCTAAAAATTATGTTAAAAGATATACATGAATTGAGTTATGTGTCATGACCCTTCTTTTCTCCTTTGACAACTGTCAAATAGGAAGAAAAGAATATTCTCTTTTAACATAATAAAGTTCTCTTATACCAAATGTTATATTCATTAGAATTGAAAATATAGACAAACGCAGAAAATCCTAGAAAAGATGGAAATCATTCTCACTTTATCCATATTGAAATCATTAAGATAATGAAACACCTAAAAATTGATTATTTTATGGAAGTAATCCACTCTTGTTCATTTACATATTTGAGGGGGAGGCCTCACAATGAGCTAATATCAAATTACAATGATCTTCCACATCCTTTATATGGAGTTCTTCATCATTATCTATAATTATGAGGAAAGCTCTAATAATAATGAAGTCCTAACTACCCAGTGGACATTATTTAAAAAGGGCCTATTATATTGATTCAATAGTAGCTACCACAATGGGTATCATTAAATAACATGTTGGATCTACTCCACCTCATATTGAAAGGATTATAATATTATTACTTTATTATATACCCTTCAATCCCCCATTACACCACTAGGGAGGATTTGAATGTCAACTATATTGTACTACGATTAACTTATAGGATTATTATTAACCATGCCCCATTATAGCTAACCATGTGCTTCTATGACTATAATTATGGTTTACTCAACCAATCTTAACTTTGTCCATATATACTTGTAAATAATTATGGTAAATAATTCTAAGTTATAACTAATTTCACCTTTTAATCAAATTTATAATAGTTATTTTGAAAAATATTATTAGCATCAATATTTATGTTGATATATTACGAAAACGATCAAGATCTAATCAATTTGTCTTAAAAAATTATTTCCATGATTAATACAAATATAAGAAAGATTTCATTTACCTTTGTATTTGTTAATTTAATAGATTAAAATGACTAAAATTGTTTGTCAATATGATATGGAATGAGTTAGAAAATTAATAGAATAAAAATTGAAATTTTTATATAAAGAAACTTATTTTTTATGGACTCGGGAAATGAGACAGATATTCACTTTGGATATCTATCCATATTTTATCTAATTATATTCTATTGTTATTGTTCTCCACTAACTAGACTATGCTATTTATTATCCTCAAGTTTTTGTTCTCTCAATTACTATCCCATTTTCTTCCATTTTAAGAGAGGAACTAGACCAAATATACAATGAGTATCAATCAAAGAAAAATGTAACAAAGGAATTTCTTCATCCACATGGGTCCTATAGGCTTACTATCTTATTGAAACAAGAATGACATCATGTAAATAAAAAAACATTGTGATTAGCCAACAAAATGAATAGGTACATAATATTCTAATTGAATGAAAACTAATGTTGTGTTGAGGTCATTAACATTGGAGTAAAACTGCAAAATTTTACGAAGGAATGGACACCGCAGATTATGTGCTACATTGTTGTGGTCATGTATATCTAAAATGGGTTTGCATTGGTAAATAAAAATTTCTTGTTACTGTCATTATTTACTTCAAGTTGCTCAAGATGCAATCAATGAAACTTCAAATATAATTTGATCTCTCACCAAATTTATCCTCCTTGGTGATAATAATCTCAACAATAGTAGGCATTTTTCAACTTTAAAATTTTTTGTGAGCACAGTAATGATATATCAAGTTTGATAGAGAGATATAAGCATTGTTTACTAGTGAAATAATTTCATTGTTACAATTATTATCACTGATGCAATCACTAGAGGAAAAAATTACTCATGAATAAAATATATTACGCAAAATCATTAGGGTTTGAATTGTCCTAAAATATGTATCATAATTACCATTATCATCCCATGCATATAGTATGCCTCTTGCTAGCTATAAATTTGATAATTCTAAATATCTCAATGCTTCCATCGGTTCTTGTTTTTACAAAATTCTAGCTAAAATTTCATCTTCAACTATATTGGAAGAAGGTCATCATGTGGGAATGTTCTAATTATGAAATTACATGATTAGTATCAAGGATGACCTATTCCACCAATTTTTAGGAGCACAATTTGCAACAATAGGGAAATCACACTACTTTTTGTGGTACTTATACTATAAAAGGTCGATTTGGTTTTTAATATGCTTTCCTCGAAGGTACTTGTAATTGAATTTCACTTATTCCATAAAAGATTGTATTCTGTGCTCTATGAAAATTATGCTTCTCTTCCCTCTAATCAAATGACTAAAATAGAGTGAGAATCATTCATATTCACAGTGCCACAGAACTATATTTCTCAAAGTTGGATCTTAGACATGATTAACCTTGTAAGGCCTATATTTTCTCATTTTCTATTTCATGAACTAATTGAATAGAAATATTTATGCTGGGCCTATTGTTACATATAAAGGGTATCAATAATGTTTGAAACATGAGGTATATTAGACTTCCAATATTCTAAAAATGTAGAAACAAGACTACTTGTACTGGTCAAATATGTATTTATAAAGAATGTTGGTAAGTAGTAACGAAAATTGACAATTCTTTCTTCAAACATGGAGTTTAAGAAATTATGTTATATGGAGAGAATTAATTTCTTATGGAAACATCATCATTCTTCCACAGGTAGTATTATTAGAATATTTGTGAGAATTGGAGCTTTATTTTCTCATAATAGGGTTTACCTATAAGGACTAATGGTACATTTAACCCTTAAATTTTACAATATCCAATTCAAATGAATAACCATGTGAGTCCATATTATCATGAGCATCTACGGAGGCTCAAGATAGTTTTCAAAGAAGTGATATAAATCACCATTAGTAATGGTTATGACAATGATAAGGAAATATTCATCCAAGAAATATGTTTGTGTCATTTCTTCATATTGCAAATAGGGATGAACAAACACTAGATTTTGTATGGTGGAGTGGATAAAGAAAGATACTATGATGTACATAACATAATATTTAGGAAGATTGGATTGTAAGTTAATACTTAAGAAGAGATCACGTGTAAAGCCCAACTTATTTTCTAGGATAAGAGTTGTAGTCCATTCATCTCAAAAACAAGAATTTTTAGGTATTTGGGTGGATGAGTTAATGAAATTTTCATATTTGTCAAAGGAATCTGCTTAGTGGTTAGAGTGACCATAATTTCAGGAATGGAAGCGTTTACTCATAAATATTATAAGGGATCTTAACCCTATTAACATGTCTATAGATGTTGGAGATAAAGGAGGTTTGTTTCCTTACTTATCTTGCTATAGAAGCCATGAATACAAGGAAAAATTTGTTAAATGTTGAGAAAGAAAATTCCTAGTATTTGCTAAACAGGACAACAAAGAGGATCCTACAATGGCTATGGATTGTTAAAGAGATAAAAAAATCATTTGTGGCAACTTTAGAAGTCAAGAGTGAATCAGTTTGAGTTAAAAGTTATAAAACACAAATTGTATTTTAATAATCAAGTACAAATTTTTAATAGAATAAGACAATGTAAAATACTTGGATCAACCCAATCAGTGTATCCAAAAGATTGAGTGTAAGGTGATGTGCTATAACTATAATTAATGGCATGTATAGATCAACTAACAGTGTGCCATGGATAATTTCACAAATACATTACATTTCCCACCTAATGTGGATTTGAGGTAGATATTATGGAGATTTGAAGCAACAAAAATATTTCATACTACACAAATATTGGGACATTATTCATAGTAATAGGTTGAGTGATGCATTTTCTTTTACTTCCATCCTAGTAAAGACAAATAAAGTTTAGTTCATGAAAGAAATTCTCATCTCCTCGAAAAAATTTGTTCTGAATGTCGAAAAGAAGAAAATATATTGCACATACCTGAATATGTTTAATGTTGAATATAATGCTCAATATGTAAATGTCAATAAATTGTTACAACAATGTTAACAGATTTGGTGTTATCAGAACATAAAACAAGGCTCATCATATTAGTAGGAAGTCACAATTAAGAGTGACATTCAGTATTAGCTTATTAGTTTCAATTAGAGTCAAAGGTCTAGCAGAAACTATCGTACTAATAGAAATTTGAATGATATATATGAATGTATTTATTATTCCATGCATAAGAATGAGGAGAGAAAATAATATCATCCTTTGAGATATTTATTACTTGTTTTTTTATAAGTTTGTTTGTCTCATAATTTCTACATTTTGATATCATAGGCATGCTTAATTAGTGTGAAACATTTAATTATTGGTCAAGCTTGTTTGAGAGGAGTGGAAGAGAGTTTTAAAAATGGTAAAAAAAAGTAGTTCCCTTAGCATTTATCATCGTCAGATCCTAATATTTTTAGGTGAAAATATGGTTTTTGAAGCACTAATATGAATACATTGTTTCTTTCAAAATATTTGAGGGACTTGGTGTAAAATGGTTAGCATATGCTCAAGCTCTTGTAGGCTGGATCCAATTCCAAATGGAACAGCAAAGGGGAAATCAAAAAAGGGACTCAAAACTCTTTTCCTCATGCAATGCATAGTACATGATTCTAATTTTCGAGGACATTAGAACAACAAAATCAAAGGAGGCATGGAGTGTGTTATGGTAGCATATCAAGGAACATATAAGGTAAAAATTGTTAAATTTCAATCCCTTAGTAGAGGATTTGAAGATATTTGCATGATAAATTCTAAGTATATGCAATTATTTTTTTTTTAACTTTAGTTATGGGAATAGTGAATCAAATCATTTATTATGGAGAAAATTTAAGAGATCAAGAGAATGCTGATTTTTTTTTTTTTTAAATCTTCCTACAAAATTTGACAGTATCGTTGTTTCTATTGAAAATTCTAAATATTTAACTTAGTTTTCTCTAAATGAGGTTATGGGATCTCTCCAATATCATATAGGAAAAAGATTAATAGATTTGTTCAAAACTATTTTTTTCACATTTTTTAAGAAAAATCCAATATTTTTGCAAATAAATGTTAGAAATTTGAGAATTTATCCCATGAGGAAATTTTGAGCACTCATCACAGAGGAAGAGGACAAGCATACAAATAAGGTTGATGTCAGGGAATAAACTTTCCTACAAATAAAAAGGAAAAGCTAACTCTTGTATTGATGGAGGGAAAAAATATAGAAAAACCCAAGGTCAATGCTTTTATTGGAAAATATTTGGTCATTATGAACATAATTATTGGAAAAAATAAAATAAAGATGAATTTTTTCCTAGGAAATAGAAGATATGGGTAATTTATTTTTGTTTTGTGACTGAACAGATAAGGTTTCCTAGGAGATATGTCTTTTCTATGGTTATTTTATTTATCACATTTTTATAAACATAGATAACTCTATGAAGAAATATGGATCTATTAAAAATGAAGTTAAAGTAAAGGAAAAATTCCGGTAAAGACAAAACCAGGATAAATAAAACATATTGATGATGTTTTATATGTGTCTAGTTTAGCACATAAATTGTTGAGTGAAAATGAAGTTATTGAAAAGGGATACCTTGTTGTTTTTAAAAGAAATGAATGCATCATCAATGAATAGTAAAACCATAATCATATTAGAGTTAACATTAATATGCCTAGAATTTTTGCTTTCAAGCTTTCGTGTAAAGAAAATAGAGAATTAAAAGTTGGCTATGATAATAATTCTTGGCTATGACATGAGATATGGAGATATTAATATAAGAGATTTAAAATTATTACATAACACGAAAATGGTCAAAGGATATTCTCCTGTTAATTCTATTGATAAAATATGTGAGGGATTTATTCTTGATAATCAACAGAAAGACTCATTTCCCATTGGAAAACCTTGGAGAGAAAAATATCTATTAGGTCAAGTGCATGTGGATAAATTTGTTCATATGCAAACTTCATCTCTCAACAAAATATGCGATTTATTATTTTTGTTGATGATTATAGTAGAAGAACATGGATATATTTCATTAAAGAAAAATATAATGTCTGTTTCATGTTTTAACAATGCATAGTTGTTCTTGAGAAGAGAAGTGGTTATGTCTTTAATACATCACATAGATAGAAGGGAATAATTCACTTCTAATGAGTTTCATTATTATTGCAAAAGGAATCACATCCATAGGCAACTAGCATTCAATTATACTCCCAAATATAAGGGTGTTGCCAAGTAAAAGAATACGACAATTACCAATATGGCTAGGAGCATTCGAAAGGTAAAAGTATTCTAAACACCATTTGGGATTAAGTTGTGTTTGAATCTATTTATTTATTTGATAAAACTCCAACAAGAAGTGTGCAAAATATCACTACATATTAGGCATGGAGTGGAAGATAATTTAGTGTTGTTAATTTGAAATTCTTTGGTTGTATTTCTTATGCTCATGTTCGTTCATAAAATAGGAGAAAACTAGATGATAAAGGTGTGAAATGCATTTTTATTGTCTATTCTATGAAGGAAAAGAATAATAAAATGTATAATCTAGAAACTAAAAAAATATTGTTTAGTTGTCTTGTACTTCTTAATAAAAAAGAAGAATGAAAGTGGAACCAACGTGTGTAACAAGAAAATGCAAGAGTTATTTTACAATAATATGGATCTTTTGTTTCTAAAAAACCAACAAGTGGTCTAAATACTTCTGAGACTACATCCACTGCATCATCTTCATCAACTTCAAGTCCTATTTCAAGTTTGAGTTCTCCTCCAAGAAATATAAAATCCTTAAATGAAATTTATGGTTTTACTTATTTTTTTTAATGTCACATATTCATGCAGAACCATGATATTTTGAAAATGCATTAAGAGATGAAGCATGTTTCAAAAAATGGATGAAGTGATTGTAAAAATTACAATGAACGGAACATGGAATCTTATGGATCCACCTAAAAAAAATAAGTCATTAGGATCAAATGGGTGTACAAAATAAATTATGCACCTGATGGATCCATACACAAGAATAAAATACGATTAGTGGAAAAAGTGTATGCTCAATAGCTAGGTATTGAATACAATGAAACATATGCTCTTGTTGCATGATTGGACACAATAAGAATATTTTTGGCATTTGAAACAAAACATAATTGGTCGGTTTAGTATATTGATGTGAAATCTATGTTCAACAATCCAAAGGATATGAAGTCCTAGGAAATCAACACAAAGTATACATATTGAAAAAATATCTTTATGGGATTAAACAAACTCCAAGGACATTGTATAGGAAAATAGATCATTACTTCCTAAAAATGGGATTCAAGATAACTTGAAGGAAGCACACATTATACGTTGAGTCAAATGATAATTATATATTGATTGTTTGTTTATGTGTACATGACTTGATATATTCATATTCAAGTAATCTATTGGTGGAAGAGTTCAACATACTATGATCACTAAATTTGAAATAACCAATTTGGGATTAATTTTTTATTTGTTTTGAAAGAGAATGATAGTATATTTATTTCACAAGAAAAACATTCTACAAATATTCTTAACATATGGAAAATGGAAAATAGTAATCTCATGAACACATCCATGAATAGAAATAAAAACATGGAGCTAAAAAGGTAGATTCCAAATCCTATAAAAGTTTTGTGCGAGGTGTATTATATCTTACTATGGCTACACATGATGTTATGCATGGAATAATCTTGATTTATAGATAATTATTCCTCGAGGATAGAAAAAGCACCGCAAGATCCTGGTATTTCATAGACTTCAACAAATAATTTTTTGTTGGTTTATATAGAGAGTGATTGGGCTAGATTCCTTGGTGATCTAAAAAATACCTTTAGCTATGTTTTCATCCTAGGATCACATGAGGTATCATGGTCTTCAAATAAACAACCACTATTTAATTATCTTATGTAGAGACATAGTGTATTGTAATAGAAACATCAACATGTGAAACAATTTGGTCGAAAAGAATTTCAAAAATTTATAACAAGAACAAGAATACATCACAAATATTTAATGAAATAACATATTTACAATTTCATAAGTAAAAAATTCAATGCTTCATAGTCCATCCAACATATTGATATCAAATATCATTTCATAAGGGTTTATGTAGCAAAATAATAAATTGAAATGAAGTTTTGTAAAACAAATCCTAAGTTGCCCATATTTTCACCAAAACAAGGGAAAATTCATTATATGATAAAGATGTTTGAAATCACTTAGTGAATCACTAAAGTCGAGTGTTTGGGATAATACTTAAATATATAAATGCTAAGAAATTGTCACAATATTAGCAATAAATTGAGTTCCCTCAACATAAACTAGGATTCAACATAACATACGATGAAAAAATCAAAATTAGCCTCAGTTGCTTAATTGTAATTAGAGTCACATGAGTAACAACAATTTTTCATATTGATAAAAATGTCAATAAATGTCAATACTATATATAAAATATATTATATGAATATAAATGAGAAGAAAGAGAACAAAGGTTCTTAGTCTTTGACTTTTGTGATGTGTTTGGATTCAGTATTGCTATGAATTATGTTCTCCTCCTAATTTCTTCACTCAAAGTGTAACTTTACCCATTACACTCAATTTCGAACAATTAGCTTCCTCAACCTTCTTGAAATGGATTTTCGTTAACATTTTCATCAAGAATTTTTGAACAATCCCTTTGATGGCTAAACTCTGCTCTTCCATCGATCTGAAGCAACTGACTACTTTCCTTCCATTAATCTGAAGCAACTGATTTCTTTCTTGCATGCTATTAATACCAATATGCAAGGGGACTACTAGATTTACATTAGATCTCAAATTTATACGACACCTACAATCATCGTTAACCTCAACTCAAACTCATTGTATTGTCTAGCGGGCCATCTAAGTCATGCTACACAAAATTGGGATCTAGAATGAAGTGGAGGGCATCATCAAGGGCTAGTTTTCTCATAACTTTCCATGATACTAATGTTCATCTCATCAGTGGTATACACTAATTAATCGACTACATGAGACCAATCAGGAACATTTGAATATAAACAACTAGCTCTCCATCCACTCATTCTAGGAGATGCATACGTTAAGAAATGACCAAAAATGAAGTGCACAAAAAGTGGAGCAGAGGATTTCTCTTCTCTCTATTACAAATCATTTAAATACGATCACATTGGAAACATATGTACTAAATGACTGGAGTGAAACTTGATTTAAACTAAACTAAGTGAAACTGAACTAGGACACTTGGGCGAACGGATTTGACTCCTAATAGATTGTTGGAATTAGATTCTCCAACACTCCCCCTTAATTACAATGATATAAAAATTTAATTAAGATGCCTATTGATCTATGTCTCAGCTAGACATACAATTGAAAAAATTCACTTCAACTAGATTTACTTTTCTTCTCCTATTTTTCTAGATCCTATGGCCTCTAAATTGTTTCAATGTTTTCTTGTTATTGTATACTTCAAACCTCCATTTATTCGTTTCTTCGTGTAGGTCTTCCATTCGTCAAGGTTATCTACGCATGTGCTGGACTTCTTCAAAAAATGACTTTTGTGTGGGTTGCTTCAACATATTATCTACTATAGTGTTCTTTTCATCATCAATATGCTACAACATAAGATTATAATAAAATAAAATATCTTCAAGACTCAAAAAGCTGCAAATTTCATTAACTTCTTCATCTTGCATGTTGTCTTGAACATTCATTTCTACAAATTTTATGCATACTTCATCTAGACATGGTGTTTCAAGTGTTATGTATTATTATTCTTGAAGGTGTATGAAAATAAACCACTTTAGGTTGTGGATCAAAAACAACACTAATAGTAAAAATGACTATTAAACACTGTGGATTTGCAACAAATGATAGAAACAAAACTTTCCAAGGCCCTAATCTATGAAACAGAAATAGTTAAACAACAAAATGAAATAAGAAAATAAGCGTAATTAACCCCAATAATCCAATGGAAACTAGATATATAAATAGTATATTTTATTAAACGACACCTGTGAAGGGAACAAATACTGTTATCACTCCCCCTCTATGGGATGGGTTCTTGGCTATCCTCAATGTCTTCACCTTTTCTAGAGTCTCTCTCCTCTATAATGTGTAAAACCTAGCAAACAAAATGTTTAAGCTCAATGAGAACTCAAATGGAAAATAAAAATGGTGTGCGACTATGATAATAATCCGAGTTACAACAGTAAGTGCAACAATGAAAATAATCAAAAGTGAAGAATGAATGTAAAACCCTTCTATTTATAACAAAATATTAGTTTATTCTTGAATAATGGGAAATAATAAAATATTATTAACCAAATTCTAGATTTAACCATTTGGAATATTTTATTATATTTGGTTGGAGGGAAAAATATTTAAACTTTTATTTAGAAATAATAAATAAATAATGATTGATTTAAGTATTCTTAGGGAATTTAGTCAAACTTGACAAGGAATAATAACTAATTAGTGATTAAGTAATTATTCATATCCCAAAATAAGATAATTAATGATTTATCTATTATTTTCTCATAACTGGGTAAACTATGACAAGAAATATTAGTTAAACAATGGTTTAATTTATTCCTAGAAGATAATTAAATAAATAATGATTTATTTGATTATTCTTCATGGCTTTAATTATAAATGACATAAAAAATGTGGTTTTTGAAGTAATTTCTTCTAGTGAAAGCAATTTTACTATGGTAAAATTGGACCTACACGGTGTACTTTGATCTATCTACTAAATTATGGCTAGACAATCAATTTTTGGTGTTAATAGATTGCCCCCAAATGTATGAGCGTTAGGAGAAAAATGTATGACCGAAGTACGTTGTAAGGGCACAATCACTAGACAATGAAGTGGAGTAAGAGAGAGAGAGAGAGAGAGAGAGAGAGAGAGAGAGAGAGAGATAGACCAATGAAGCTGAAGCAATAGAGTATACTGACAAAATGGGTGATACCATTGTAAGTCTCCTTTTATATTATTGTACCAGATCTCAGTGAGGTGGCAGAGGCACACCTATACCCTCCGAGATAACTTAGTATAAAAGTAATAATGCACCTAGGAAAATGAAGCTAAGAAATAAAGTACATGTTGAATGGTACATGACATGCTAGCATAAATGAGCCAGAAAATAATACAATGTGTTCCATTGATCCAGATCTTGGGAGGAGGCCCCCAAGATATAAAAGATTGAAATAGATCTTGGGAGGAGAGACCCCTAAGATCTGAAAACTTGAATTGCCAGGTGAAAAAGAGGGGAGAATGCCCAATGAATAAAACCACAAAGAAATTTTTATTTAAAATAGTAATGGAAATAAACCAGCTAGGGCGATGGTAGCTTATCTCTGAGAAGAGATGTGGCAGCTACATGTCTCTCAACTGTAAAGGCTACATTGTAGCGGACAATCTATCCTTTTAAAAAATGTGACTTGTTACTTATAGTATTTTTTCGTTACAATACCACGGATCAATTCCATGGGTGAATGAATACCATGGGTGGATTTTACAATACCACGGATGGATGCCATTTACAATACCATGGGTAAAGTCCATGGGTCGATGAATAATATGGGTGGATGAGGACCATGGGTTGATGCCATTTTCCATTCAGATCATTGCTCCCTCCTTAAGAAGCAATGGTCCCCATTGCGTAAAGTTCCCTCCTCCGAAGCCTTTGTTGAATATGAAGAGCCACTGAAGATAAAGGGTTTTATGTGGTTAACCCAAAACCCTGATAAATGAAGATACGAGGATAGAGATACCCTATAATGCTTGTGACCAACTGTGATACTGACAGTGTGTGGCCTAGCAAATGGACTTCAATGACAAGGATTTTATGCGGTTGACACATAACCGTGATGTTGGTTGTTGATGAAGTAGTAGGTGCCTACATAGCCTGGGGTGGGAGGGCACATCTCCAAATAACCCAAGCCAAATGCTTCTATGTTGAAACTGATGAATTTGAAGCGAGTGCCTACTAAAGTGGGGTGGGAGGGCATGTCTGCAATGGAACCTGCTCCGAATGCTGCTCCATAATTAAAATGGGCATAACTTGGCCAATATAACTTAGAATATTTATTATAACCTATTTTTGGAAGAAGAAGGATCATTTTTCATCTTCCCACGAGTTGGAAATCCTTATCTGGACACTCTGAGATCTCAGATTCACGCTACAACAGTTCTGCCGTCACAAAAATTCTGATAAAATAGCTGATTTTAAATCAGCGATATCTCCCACATCCGAACTCCGGTTTGACCCATTTTTCTTTTGAAATTAGGTGATTTTTGGAGAGGAATCCATATCTGGTATTTCGTTTCGTAAATTTTGTACCAAATGTTTCAGATATGATCTGCAAAGTCGCCGCCCAAAAAATTCCTGCAAAAAAAAAAAAAAAATCCTGCTTGACCCAAGAAAGTGCTCTATGGAGGTTGTAGCACATGCCTGAAGTTTGTTGAATATTGCTGCAAAGTTTGAAATAGAAATATGCATCAAAACCTCATTCCCATGGAATCATAACATTGTCAGATACCACTGATCAGATCTTGGGACGAGGCCCCCAAGATCTAGAAGACTGAAATGGATCTTAGGAGGAGAGACCCCTAGGATCTGAAAACTTGAATTTCCATATGAAAAAGAGGGGAGATACCCAATGAATAAAACCACAAAGAAACTTTTATGTAAAATACTAATGGAAATAAACTAGCTAGGGCGATGGTAGCTTATCTCTGAGAAGAGATGTGGCGGCTACATGCCTCTGAACTATAAAGGCTACATTGTGGCAGACAATCTGTCATTTTACAAAATGTGACTTGTTACTTATAGTATTTTTCTGTTGCAATGCCACGGGTCAATTCCATGGGTGAATGAATACCATGGGTGGATTTTACAATACCATGGGCAGATGCCATTTACAATACCATGGGTAAATTCCATGGGTCGATGAATAATATGGGTGGATGAGTACCATGGGTTGATGTCATTTTCCATTCAGATCACCCATATACATAATGCGCCTAGAAAAACATGAGCCAGGAATGAATACCATAACATATGGTTAGATGAGATATAATCGCCCTTCCCTCAAAAAATGGGTGGGACGGAAGGTATAACAACCAAAGAATCCCTGTTGAATAGGAAAGGGCTCTGCAAAACTGAATGGATCATCTGAAGGGGACATGCATGTTATGAGCGCTGCAAGTGGCACAAACCGAACCCATCAAATCCGCAGAACTACATCTGAGGTTGTACCATAATATGAAGGCATTCGGTCATGTGGGGGGCTACCTGAAGGGCCACCCCCTCATGAGGTCTAAAACATCTCACACACACTTGAGAATTACTGGTACAATCTACTACATCACTCGACCATCATGTGTGTGAATCAAAAGAATGAAACAACCAAGTCAAATGGTAATGATGATTCCCTTTTCTTGATCTGAGGCACTGAAAAAGAGTGGAAGCTGGAACCAAGATACATTGCACTCTAGACCATTCTTATGGAATAGATGTGCTGATGTCGATAGAATAGGGCCTATCGTAGGTGAGGCAATGAGGAGCCCCATATAAGGCACAAGGGAAAATAGTAATGTGACTGATGGACTGACACCAAAGAAAATGGAGAAAATGGGACTAAGGGACAAACATATAACTTCCCTTGTAAGAGCATAAACTACATGGTTGACTTGGTAGTCACTGAGTCGACTCCAAAGGGGATGGTGGAAAGTATGGTTGAAGGCCAAAATGGGCAACACAGGATAAATGGTATGCTATGATGGATGGAATATTGTGACATGATACAATGGGATGCAAAATAGACTTCATGGATGCAAAGGTGACTCATCACAAATGCTCTGAACAAGGGTGACTCGATGATGATGCCACAGAGAATACGTGGAGTGTAAACCATGAAGACTCGCACTCTCGGCATAACCGATATACAATGTGGATGATGGATGCATCTAAAAGGCACAAGGAATGACTAATAAGATGATGCAACCTATCTAAATACGTGATAGAAATAAATACATGCAAATTAATGGGATATGTTATGGGTATAATTTCATGAGGTAGAGTGTATTGCAAGGATTAGGAAGAAGTTAGCTTTTGAAATCCTGTAAGATATATTCTCCCTTAGCCAAGTCCTTATGAATGATGTAAGGTCCTAGCCATAGTGATGGGTGAGATAACGACGAATGATACAACCAACACTACGACAATAAGGGTCGTCACCGATGAGAAGACAGTGAGGGGCCTAGTAGCGGATACATTATTAATCATCATGAGAAAGATGGGGAGAAAACTTTTGGGTTTGCAAATATGTGATAAAGTACGTATGATGGTGCATATCATCGCAAGGATAATTAGGGGTAGTCATGCCTTCCATGATGTCCTCATCAGACTAGAAGATGGGTGGATGGGAGGAATATTGGATACATGATGCGATGATAGTACTTGGTGCATCATCCTAAGAAAAATGGTTCACATATGCATCATTTGGAAAGGTAGACGATGAGCTAATATATGAAAAATCTACCAATGATAAGACCTGGGTTTGCGAAGAAGGAGGCTCAATATAAGCTTGCTCAAAAACATCAGAAAGGATTTCTTACGAGGAACTCAAGGATGACGACAGATAAAGGATATGGACTATGGAGTCCATTATATCGACATCGAGGGGAGGGATCATGATGGTGGGACAAAATCCCCCCTATTCTGGTGTACTAATGGTACTAGAATCCATAGGTAGAGGAGTAGAAGGTCCACTATGAGTGGTCTCAAAGTCGCGAAGCACTTGGAGGCAATCTCAAAATTCATTAATATGAGGGAAGAAATGGTAATAATGACCATAATGATCACACAAGGAACAATTTTGATTTGTGCACAATGTTTTAAGTATTTAAGCTAATTTGGTAAGGTAACTTGGACCTCAAGGATATTAGACTCAAGAAACGTTTCATGGACCAAAGTTTTGAGACAGGGAAGCTCAAGGCAATTATTGGTGGCATGCCCAACAACCTCACACAAAACACACAGAGGTGTGGACTTTGGAGATTTTGGGGCCAGAGGAGATTGGGGAGCCTTGTCCTTAGGTTCTTTCCTCTTGGCTTTTCCCCTCCATCCAGATGCTTTCGCAACAAGAGTAGATTCCTATTGAGGTTGTAGTGGAACTGAAGCAATGACAAGGGTCATATGGACTAGTTGAATCGAGGTCAAAGCATGATATGGTTTGAGCTGACTAGGCGGAGTGTTCATTGGGGCATTAATGTCCTACACTAGGAACCCCAAAGTCATATTAGGGAGAGTCAATGAAGCCATGAAACAGATAGAAAATATTTCAAGAGGAAGAAACAAAAAAGGTATATATCCTTCAGGGTAATGTCCTAGTGGAACAACTCCTCGATGGTTAAGACGTGGAGGGAAAGATCCTGGTGGGAACAAACAAGAGGCACCCACAAACAAAGGAATTCTTTTGGGGGTGGATCTGGATGGCTCGGCTGAGGTGGTAAAAATATGGTACTGAGGAGTTGGTTATTGACCAAAGGTATTGGACTAGTTTTGAGGAGCTCGTGACGCATGTAACATGCAAACACTCAAAGAGCTAGTCTCAGAGATGAGAGGGGGAGAACTAGGGAAAGCACCCAACAAGGTGAAACCTTTGTAGACTAAGGGTGAAACACTGGTGAGAGGGGTGGTAGAATTTTTTCTAGGCATCAATGAGATAATGGACTTAGTAGAGGTTAAGGATGATGACTCATGATATGACAACTGATCGATAGTGACAATATTCCCTTCATGGGGGAAGCACATCTTGCGGAAAACCACACATCCGATGGTTGACATGGCGTATGTGTAACTACAATTCAATAGAATGTTGTAATCTAGAGGGGCATCAATAAATTTAATTTCTACATGAACAGTCTTGCGTGCAAGAGTCACTGGACAATTCTGATACATGCCCAGAGTTTGGGAGTGGTGACCATCCCAAGCACACAAAGTGATGGTGGATGGGGATAGTTTAGGTGATTTGAGTTGCTTCCTAACACCAGTGGACATCACGTATGTGGATGCACCTTTATCAATAATGCATCGAGAGATGATGGCATTACTTTCTCAGACTAGTATCTGGAAAGAAATAGATGGAGATAATGGAGGATGTTCTGACACATAAATAGGAAAGATAATCAAATGATCGTCTGAAGGATATACTGCACCCAAAGAAGTTAGTGGAGACTTCTTTTGAGATGGGCACAACCGGAGGACCTCGAGCACTGACATGGTAGTGGGTGATTGTGCCAAGTCATCTATTATACTATATGTATGGGAGATTCAGTTAGAAGCCATGTTACGACGTAATGGTCACTTGGGGATCTTGGTAATTGACTCAAAATTAGGTTGAGGGATCTGTAACAGACCATTTGGTGTCATAAGAGGCTCACTAGATGCTTTGGTTGTCTCAGTTGCGGATGAAGTCAATGGTTTTTCATATTGACACGATTGAGTTTGCAAGTTAACATCATAGGTATTAACCTCATCAAAATTCATCATGAGAATCTGGTAGTCACCAAGACCAAAAGGTTGGAGAGGGTGGGTTTCTTGACCTTGCTGAGCTTGAGCAGAAACAAATCCTTGCTGATGGAAAGGATTTGGGACCACATCCAGCTGAGATAGCGCAGGATTCTAAGGCAATTGGTGCATGGGCAATTGACCTCTAGAAGCTGCTTGGGCTTCAAACAATTGGTGCATCTAGGATATGACGGGACACTCATGATTATAATGGCCATGTGAGCCACAACGTGCATAAGGTTTTTTCATATGAATAGCCTTGTTCTGCTTGGGTTGGTAGCTCTGTTACTGGTTGTTAGTGTTAGGTTGATTCCCCTGGGGTTCATTACCTTGGTTCCCATTATTACCCTTCCCCTTATTTGTTTTCTTCGAATTTTGGGGATTGGTCACACTCTGCTATGCCTACATTTGACCCTGAGGGGACGGTGGTTTTTAGGGACGAGGATGCATGGGTAGCTATGGTGCTAATGCCTAAGGGGCTAGAGCACTCGGTGATGCATAGGTGTAATATGGTGAGGCGGCAATAGTTTGGTAGATAGGTTCAGTACTAGCTGGCCCTATCATCTGCTGATGTGGTTGGGTAAATGCATAAGATGTGCTTTGTCTTGAATACATGTTGCTAGTAGGAGGGGGATAAGTTTTGGAGGAACTAGTGCCCCCTTGCGGATAGCCATAACTTTGTTGAGTATATGGTGAAGGATGTGAAATAGCTCCAATGATATCGTCAGTGGCGTGAGATGCCCCGAGTTCATTGGCATTACCAGGATGAGGGAGGTCTTGTATAATGGTATAGACATATCTGGGTTTAGCATAAATCAAGTCATATCTCAAAGGAATCTGGAGAGCCTCTTCCTCTGTTTGAGGAAAGTGAGTCATGACATCTTTGGAAATAGGCACTAAAAGTGTCCTAAGAAACCAATCAAGGTAAACATGGATTCAAAGTGTGGGGCACGACCCATGCTCCTCCTTCTATGCCATTCCTGAACATGATTGGAAAGACAGGTGGTAGAGAACTGAGGAAATGTAGTCAAGAGATCTGTACTAATGTCGTACCGAAGAGGTAACTAAAAGTATGAAAGGAACACTTTAGCAAGCATCACAAAAGTGGAATGAGAAGTGGTAGGTTTCTCAACATACCACTTTCCAACATCTCCAGTGAGTGTGCATTGGAACAACCAAAGACAAATGGAATCATCGGTGATGGAATTGGATGAACACCACATATGGAAGGAGCAAATGTGATTGGTGGGGTACTCTCCAGAATTACCTTCAAACTTGGGAATGTCGGAGGCAAGCTTAGTCAGAATAGCTGGCCATCCAACATCGTGCTGTATATGGTCGTTAATCAACTGGCTAAAATCTAGGAGGGTTAACCTAACCATGAAAGGTAGCATTGGAGCTATGAGAATGAGTCCTGTAATAGTTCCACTAGATGTGACTACAGCGGTAGAACTAGAGCCAACACTAGGTTGGTTTCTCGTACCTGCAGTGGGTCCTGACATGATGATGGTATGTAGTGAAGGAGGTTCGGAATCAAATGAGGAATCATATGAACTAGAAAAAGAGTTGGTATGGGGACTCATGGTTGGATGAACTCGAACCCTATGGGGACGAGTTATATGCCCAAGAAAAAACAAGGGATGAAGGCCTAAGAGTCTCTGTGACAAACGCCTTAGTGGCACAATGGTTGTAAGACACAAGTGATATGGAAATGGTGAAGAGAGATAAACGGAATGTCTTTGTCTCTATGTGGGGTGGTAAATTAATTAAGTCTTCACTTGGCGATTGAAACCAAGTGTCATTCGTTTAAGGTGTGTTTGTCTGTGCAAGTGTGATTATTAATTAAGCACAGATCATGTTTGAAAAGAGAAAAGGATTGATTAAATAAATTGAAATTAAAGATAGTAAATCAACTATCTAAACCCCACCCAAACTGGGTTTGCAAACACTGTGTTGGTTGGTGGACAAATCGACTGAAAACACACAAAAAAGGCCAAGAGATTTGAGTTTCAGTGTGACGAGGATGAAATGGTACTATGCTGGTGGAAAGTGGTGTAGCAACAACAAGAAAAAGTGAGGAAAATCGCTGCAAAAGATAGGGCGATGTATGTGAAACTTAGGGAAAATAGTTGCACCCTAAGGAAAATTACCAAATAGGGTTCAAGAGGTAGCTTTGGATGGAAAAAACATATATTTGAAGATCTGAAGAAAGAAGTTACAAATCTAGAAGATATGGTTGAAAGCGCTGCGAAAACTTAGACTTCTTACTCAGTTAAAACCGAAGGTGGAATCATACTAGATGCCCTAAGGGTCTAAATTCCACTACAACGAGTGAATCAAAATAGATCAACGCCTAAGTAGGTTAAGGCAATGGTCAACCAACCTAGCAAACTGCTCTTGGGAAAACCCATAAAAAGATTAGAAAAATCCTAGAAACCCTAAAATCAGAGGTACTTTCCTCCGGATCGCAGGTTTGGGGCAGAAAAGTGTGGTTTTTTCTCCTCAGTTCTCGGGCGGCAAGTCTTGGGAAAATTGTCCATCTCTGTCACGCTTGGTTCCTATGACCTATGGAAATAACCAAAAAACTTGTGGAAATTAAAAATTTGACTCATCTACAGTTAGAATGTTATTAAACAACATTACGAGACTAAAAAAGAAAAACCCTATGCTGAAAACTAAAGGTCACCCAGGTTTCTAAATCACAATTAAAAGCATAGTGGAGTCACCAATTTGTTGGTTGACAAATGCGTAACTACATCACGAGTTGAGTCGCCAATTTGTTATGTAGTATTCTTCTCGAAGGTGTACGAAAAGAAACCACTTTAGGTTGTGGATGACAAACAAACCTAACAGTAAAAATGACTATTAAACAGTGTGGATCTGTAGCAAATGATAGAAAAAAAACCTCCCAAAGCCCTGATCTATGCAACATAAATAGTTAAACATCAAAATGAAATAAGAAAATAAGCGTAAGTAACCCCAATAATCCAATGGAAAAAATATTTAAACTTTTATTTAGAAATAATAAATAAGTAAATTATTTATTTATCATCTCAAGATATATGGTTAAGGAATAATAAGCAAATAATGATTTATTTAAGTATTCCTAGGGTATTTAGTCAAACTTGACAAGGAATAATAACTAATTAGTGATTAATTAGTTATTTCTAGAGAAAAACAAGATAATTAATGATTTATCTATTGATTTCTCATAATTGGGTCAAATATGACAAGGAATATTAGTTAAAAAATAGTTTAGTTAATTATCCCTAGAAGATAATTAAATAAAAAATATTTTTTTTTAATTATTGTTCATGGGTTTAATTAGAAATGACTTTAAAAATGTTGTTTATTAAGTAATTCCTTATAGTGAAAGAAACTTTACTACGGTAAAATTGGCCCTACATGGTTTACTTTGATCCATGTAGTAAATTATGGCTAGACAATCAATTTTTGGTGATAACAACAAACCATGCTTCAAGGAAATTTAACTATTCTTCAAAATCATTTTGTATACCTCCACAATGGAAATCAATGTTAGAATTAAAAATATTTGTAGAACCGGATTGATTTTGTTCCTTTTGCTTTGAAATGAGAGCTTCCTTCTATTATGTTTTATTTTTTGCCTCTTATTTTGTCTCTATTTTCTCTTTGTGGGCTTCCTTGTTTCCACATTCTTCTATCTTTGTCTCTGTCTCTTCCACTTCAGCACTAACCTATGTTGCTACAAAGAGGTTTTCTTCCACTTGGTTTTTAGATTCAAGTGGGATTATCTAACCAAATAGCATCATGTCAATATGATGTTTTTATTGAATCACCTGCAACCATTCATCATTAGTCAATGGAATCTTCATTGTCCTCAGCAAGTTTTGTTGTTGGATTCACCTATTTTTTATCAGCAAGCTTTGTTGCTAGATTCATCAAATTTTCATCAAAAAGATTTGTTGTTGGAATCCCCAAATGTTCATCCATTTTTGGTTGTGCACAGTGGGGTTCACGAGCATCTATGTGCTTTTTCTGTCCTACTTTATCAACTTCTTCATAGACATAATCCACTTGTGGCTGAGCATAGTGGAGTTCAAAAAGCTTATCATCCCATTGTAGATCTGATGTTATAGATCCACCTTCATCTTCAACTTCAGTGCTCCCATTTACACCAAAATTCCTCTCAAGGGTATCCTAGGCCTCCTTGGTTGTCTTAGCTTCTAAAATCGATGGAAGAATGTTGTCATCTATAGATTATTTTATGCATGTCAATGCAAAGGCATCATTATTCCTCTTCACTTCCAAATCTAAAAATACCTCATACATCTCTTGTTGTCGTTTTGACCTTCTCAACCTCTTGGCTTTTCCCATTTGTTGACTGTTGGCTCACTACGAGTCAGAAGAAAAACAAATTGTAGACATCAAATCTAATTGCAATAAAAATGTCGCTCGTGCTTGGCTTCCACAAACAAACAAGTCTATAAATGCTCTACAAAATCCTTCCTTCCAAAAATTCTTTACTAAAGCAACACTTTCACAAAGCTTTTACAAAAATATCACAATGTTCAAACCTACCTAGAACAGTGCCTCTTTTTTTATCTCCTTTTTTAAAAAAAGATACAAAGGCCCTTTTTTTAATAACAAAATTGAATGAAATACTAGCTTGTAACAAATTCAAGTTTTTATTTAAAAAAAACTTATAAAAAATATAACTAAGCCTCATTTTCTTTTAAATCAATATTTTAAACAAATCACCATTTTCTGCAATGAAGAAGCTTATGAGCATGATAGCTTTTCATATTAAACAAGGCCACAGAGCTAACATTCCCTGCCACTTAGTTTAATAAAATATTTTAATGTCATGATGTGTTGTATGTACATCAAAAATAATAAGATTGTAAAATGAGTTATATCAATATTTGTTTAACCTTTTTTATTAATTTTTTTAATGTAATTAAACATTTTATTGGTAGATAAAGGTTATATATATATATAGAATTGACATTGAAGAGAATGCTAACAAGTTAATAATTATTAATTAATATTGAATGATTCAATTTTTTTATATAATGCTCAAATTGTAGTACACATGTCATGTCATTAGAGTATAGATTTGATATAACAAGAGTTATACAAATTGTACACATGTTATTATTTTACAATATTTTTCAAATTTATATTTTTAAATTATTTTTTGTAAATTAAAAAATAAAACTCATAAAAATTGTCTATTCAATACTTTACACCAATGAGAAAATGCAATTTTTGAATTTAATTACAAACCATTTGTGTTTATGGTACATAGTAATTAATATATAATGTCATTTTTCAAATGATTATATTTATTGTACATAGTATTTAAGGTTGGAATTTGGATTCCTTTGTACCCAACACACACTTTTTTTTTTAGGTTTTGGGTCTTTATATTTCCCATCAAGAAAAAGTTATGTTTAAAATTTTACCCTTCGAGAATGATGTTTTGATAACAAATTAACCCTTCACCAATAAAGTTTGATTAAAAAATTACCCTTCAATAACACAATGATGTTATTCTTTTTTACATATTTAACGTAATAGCAAAATGACCATAACAGAGAAATGACTTATTGAATCCTTAGAACACTCAATAAAATCTCCATAACCCATAAATCAAATTGTTTGTATGTGTTTGTTAGTACAACAACAATATTAGTATTAATCTCATCCATATGTTTATATTTTCGTGCACATTTTTTTTTTCGATGGTTGTTTACCTAGAATTTGACCCAAAAAAAATCAATAGACCTCCCAACCATATTTTGTTCACAAACCAACTCTAGCCATCACTATTGGGGGATATCAATCCATCAAAGGAATATCCTCATGATCTCCATGGAATGTAGCACATTTGTGCAAAATAAAGAGAGAGAGGTTCATATCAAGTGGTGGCCCCTATAGATGACAGTCAAGACCTAAGGAAAGCATATTTAAAACTTGGTTAAGAGTGGGGGGAGGTGACCTAAGATTTGGTTAAGAATGATATAACTATCCAATGGAAAGGGCCTTAAAGGAGAAGATCAAATAAAGTAATGTTCAAGTTCTTGGATTTCATTTTCTTAAATTAGGTTTCCATAATAAATATTCTACCTTTAAATACAACATAATATAACTTATTTCACCACTTGAACTCAAGGACTCTACATTAAACTTAGTGTGAATCATAGGAAAATTACTTTTAATGATTCAATAGGTTTTTTTCCTCAACACAATCCAATGTATTTAGAGGAGCTGCTGCACAATTTCTCTACACCTGCATATGCATAAAATATTATTAAACAAATGAACTAAAATAAACACTTAAACATAGTTGTTTATTAAAATAAAACCCAAAAGCAACAATGCATACATATTTTACCCACTGCACATAATGTGGAATGTACATCAACCACCACTCCCATACAATACCAAATATAAGCAGTAAAAAAACTAAAAAAAAAAACCGATATCAAAGCCAAACAAAAAACCCAAATTCTACAAAAACACACAAGCAAGAACAAGAACAAAGAAATAACCATTAACATAGAAAAAACATCAACAGAAGAAAGAAGCATAATAAGAAAAGGAAAGAGGAACCAATAATGTACAATGGAATTGATCTCAACTCAACAACCGACAACCCTCGAATCCTTTCTTTGTAATAATGTTCCTTTCTTCTCTGCTATGTTTAAATAGAGAAGGGATTGGCAATATACAAAATGGAAGAAGATAAGAAAATGTGAATTTTCAATAATAGATTTAAACATTACATATAATGAACAAAGGTAATCAATATATATACATATGATGAACAAAGGGTATTTACATAAATTAAATCTAGTAGGCTCTTCTCAACAACTCCCATCCTGTGTCCCCCATCACTTGAGGGACTGAGCCACTACATCCTCCTACTCCTGCTACCACCACGCTTATTCTCTAATGTTCATTGAGAAATGCATGTCATTGCCTATTGTAGAGAAGTTC
This sequence comes from Pinus taeda, assembly GCA_000404065.3. Taxonomy (NCBI): domain Eukaryota; kingdom Viridiplantae; phylum Streptophyta; class Pinopsida; order Pinales; family Pinaceae; genus Pinus; species Pinus taeda. The sequence goes on along the minus strand of APFE031759064.1, from coordinate 310,943 downwards.
GGTAATGGTTCCTTTGGTTTCTCTTCAAATGATTGGTTCTCTCTCTACACTTCTCCGTTGAACATATCTATCAGAGTTTGTCAAGGCCATTGCACATTTGGTGGCACCCATGAGGGTTAGAAGATTAAAGGGTCAAATTACCCTACACATTTTTGATGTGAAGGGTTCAAATTTCCCTTGCACTGTACATGCACCTTCTATTAGTTGAGGTGTCAAGGAATCATGTACAATGTTTATTCACCTAACCTTGTAGAGTATTGGTGGCCTATTGCACTTCATGTATTGGACCACCAGGTTCGGCTCTACAACGACAACTAGAGAACTACTATCCCACCCTCAATCTCTTAGAGGAAATGAACCAACATCCCCATGCTCCCACCCCCATATAGCAACTATGGTGTCCCACAACATACGGTTTACGAAAATTTCCATGGGCTTATAGTTCACCTCTTGGAAAACATATTCATCGACATTTTGTACCTTCACATTTGGAAACTCCAGGATCTTCACTTTTGATAGCCATGATGTGCATGGGTTTGCATTCTCCTTCCAGTTTAAGCCCCATCGCTTAGTTTGTTGTGCAATAATGAGCCTTGCTCTAGCTCATCTTGGTTTTGGTGGGTCGTAGGTGGACAATTTGGGCAGCAAATTTAAAAGAAATGAACAAATTCCAGCTTTCATGTAGTAATATCCATGTCATATTGCTAATTTGCTCCTAACTTCTATTTCAGTAATCTGCATTTAATTTTGGTGTGATGTTAGTAAGTTTGAATTAATGGTGTGATAGATAGATCCATTTTAATTCAACATCTACCAAGAACCAAGAGGAATCAAATCTCTTTGAAGTGCAAATATTTCCTCAAGTTTTACACTTGCATTGTGAGAAATTTGAACCACCCCAGTGCTTGGTGATCCGGAGTTAAAATGGGTCTATGCTAGTTATAAGCCAATTTTGAACTATGAGTAAATCATAAATCTAGAAATGATTATTGACAAAATTGAATAACAATGAAAGATTGGATAATCAAATTGGTCGTTTAAACTATAAACAAATTTTGAATTTTCTAACCGTAAAATAAACTTAAAAAAAAAATGTATATCACTCATTGATTACTAACAAAATTAGATAAAACACAAACTTTGACTTTTTAAACTCTAACTAAATTTCTAAGAAAATCATATATTTCACTAATTATTAGTAAAATTGAATAAAGCTCATAAGTAAATTTCTAAGACAATCATATGTGATTTTACTAAAGTCCAATAAAGCTTAAGCATAAGATATTCTAAGCTTTTCTAGAAATCTTAAAATATACCTTATATCTAATTATTCAATGGCTTAAGATAAAGTCTTAATAATGTTTTGGGTAAAAAAATAGGAGTTGTCTATAATGCGACTTTTTGAAGATTCCGGTGACGGAATCCGGGGGAAGAAACTGAGGTTAAATCTTGATTTGTTGCAGTTAAAATGGTTTTTTAACTGCATATTTGGATTCAGCACCCTGAAAAACTCCTGAGACACTTTGATTGTGCAGAAACTAGCTATCAAACTTGCGATTCCAATATATTGCTGCCAGATTTTGACCGGAAAAACCCACCTGAAAAGCTTCCAAAAAGTCTCATTATAGACAACTGCAAAAAAATACACTGTCAAAACTAATGCACATCACAAAAAGACGGTCACTTCAATTTTTCAAACGTTAAAGTTCTCTCCTTCCATCACTCATAGTAATTATTGATATAGTACATAGTAATTAATAATAGAGTACACAAAAATCAATTCTTCCCATCATTACACAATAAAATGGGAGACATTTTAACCAATCATATTTAAGATAAATAAAAATCAATTTTATTTAAAATAATAAATTTAAATTTATAATGTTAAACTTAGATAAATTTAATTTTTTTAATTAAAAAAAATAAGAAAATCAATGAAAAACATAATCCCGTAAACTACAAGTATAATAACTCTCTTTTTTATATTTAAAAAAAATAAAAAAATCCTTTTTCTCAAATATGAAACTTACGATGATGAATCTTGGTGGTTCGCACTGGTTGAAAGCTATAACGCATCTGTATCCTGAGTCACTTAGGAATGTTGACTAACGTTATCTCTGGAGTTGAGCGTACGCGAAATTTTAGAGTGATCACTTGCGTTAGTAATGTAGTTTACCTAAATAACACAGACCATTATTAAAATAATTTTTCAATCGCCTTCTCTGGCTTAGCGGTAATTGGCTTTTTCATTCTCTTACTGCTTCCTCACAGTAGACGACTTCAAATTTTTGGTGTTCTATTAAAGAGTCTCATGTTCGTTCTCTTACTGCTTCCTCACAGTAGATTTCTTCAAATTTCTTTGTTCTTTGAAAGGGTTTTATTCAAGCTGGTCTTTTGTCTCAGTTGCTCGCTCTTAGCTTACGTTGTTTTATTAGGGAGTCTTATGCAAACTAGCTCTTATCTTCTGCAGCTCTCAAATGGTCTCAAGCAGATTAAGGTTTAATATTATGATAAAAATTAAAGTGAACAAAAATGTAGTGAAGATTGCTCTTCTCTGTATTAAGAATCAATTAAATAAGATTAAATTAGAACTATCAGTAATAAATAACTGGAATAGAACTTAACTTAAACTACACTAAATAAAAATGAACAAAAACACTTAAAAAACTAAATTTTAACACTTAAAAAAGGTTTAAAATTAGATTCTCCAACAAAAACACAGTCAACTATTATTTATATTTGTTAACATATAACCATCAAAAGCGGCAGGGAGAACTATTCCAGTGGAGGCAAGAGAGTAACTGCCCAAATGGGGCGCTCCATGAGGCGGTACCGTGCACGACTCTATTATTAATTTATTACATGTTTAGGATTTTGCAGTTTTCTTATATGTGTGGAGGTTTTGGATTGCATGATGGGGACGTGTAAAAGCAGCATAGATATTAATTGAATGAAAATATGGAATTAGTATATATTTATTTTAATTATGGAGTTATCATATGGTGATAAATTTTATTATATGTAAAAATAATTAATGTAAAATTTGGAAAAAAAAATTATACATCAAGTTTAGATTTAATTTTCTTTTAATGCTTGATAAATTTTTGGTTTAAATAAGTTTATAGTGGTTTTCTATCTATCTGTATATATATTGTGTGTGATTTTTCATTGTGAAAATTATATTTTGAAATAGCTTATTATTATTAATATTTTATCTTAAAAATTGAATGAATTACACATTTTACTAAATTGATTTGTCCTTTCAATATTAAAATAGTCAAATCAACAATTAATAAACACTTATGTTACAACTAATCTCATATGAAAGATATTATAAATATATATATATATATATAAATATATATATATAATATAATTTTTTTATTAATTATTTTGTTTTTTAACAAAATTAAATAAATATTTTATTCAAATTTAAAAATGAGAGTAAAAATTTAACATTTTTCATATAAAATTGTAAATTTAAAATTTAATAAGAATAATATTACCAATATTTTATAGTACTTTAATTTAAAACTTACCAAAAATATATAATTATGTGTAAACTGTTAGTTTTACTTTGTGGGTTTTCCTAATTTATTTAATCCCTAACCAAGATCTACTCCTTTGTAAGAAATTGAAAATAAAGCACAGCGGAACTTACTTTCCATCTTCTAAAGCTCCTAGTCTTGACTTGAGTTATTGGCTCTTGAATCCTTCCAAGAGCTTGCAATCCTTTTCTCCGGCTATCCTTGATAGAGTATCAAGTCTTCAATGGAGCAGACTATTTTCTTCTGAGTGATTGCAAGCCTTGGAGACTCAGCCCTTTTATAGCAGTCCCAATCCTATGGCAGCCGAAATTTGGCTGTCAATTGACAGCTAAATTTCAGCCCCAATTCTAGGGCAGCTGACATTTGGCTGTCAATTGACAACTAAATTTCAACCCCAATCCTAGGGCAGCCGAAACTTGGCTGTCCAGATTTCTTGGCAGCCAAATTTCCGTTGTCAAGAAATTTATTACTGCTATTATTTCAATCAATTATAATCGGTCCATTAACAATTATAATTGATTAACATTATTCTATATGTATTTGTATCCAAATCCTTATTTAAATACGTTTAATGCCATAACTTAATTAATCACATTATTTGGCATATTTAATCATTACATAAACGTAATCTTGCTGACAGTATTTGATATCATAATCATAATGCACACATGTCCAACCTAATTATTGTAATTAGACGTCTCTAAATCCAACAATCTCCCACATGGACAAGTGCAACCTTTTGATTATATATCCGTAACCTTATTGCATGCAACTTTTCTGTCTTTACTTATCGTATTTCTTAAACAATTCCGTCCATCAATTATGCTAACAAAGGACTTAAGCAACATTTGTCACATTTATTCGCAACTAAACTGACATAAATCACGCTGCCAACATAACTGAATGACATGAATCTGATTTGGACATATAGTTTAGAAATTACACGCAAGTGTGATTAAACGTGCCTATTTCTAATTGAGTCACCTTTACTTTACTGTATGAGGCCAAAAATTTAAACTTTAAAGAAAGAAATAATGAAACTGAAACTGAATGCAACTTGTATATATAATCAAAAATGTTTACAATTGCATTACATAGAACATCAAAAACAAAACTTAAAACATATTCAGACTCCCACATTTTCTAATCATCCTAAACAGAGATTACACCCATACAAGCAACATGTTGGTGAAACTTCTTGGGTGGTAATCCTTTAGTAAGAGGATCCGCAATCATGGAGTCTGTACCTATGTGTTTTATACATAATTCATTATTCTGCACTCTCTCTTTTACAACCAAAAAATTAATGTCAATGTACTTCGACTTTGACGAACTTCGGTTGTTGGTTGCGTATAACACTGCTGAATTGTTGTCACATAATAATTTGAGTGGTTTCTGAATAGAATCCACAATTTTTAGACTTGTGACGAAGTTCTTCAGCCATACGCCATGATTAGATGCTTCAAAGTATGCAACAAATTCAGCTGCCATAGTGGAGGAGGCTACCAATGACTGTTTAGCGCTCTTCCATGACACAGCACCACCTGCCATCATAAAGATGTATCCTGATGTTGACTTCATGCTGTCGACACATCGTGCAAAATCAGAATCGGTATATCCAATGACCTCGAGTTGTTCCGATCTCCGATACGTGAGCATATAGTCCCTTGTTCTCTTTAGGTATCTCAACACTCGCTTGGCTACCTTCCAGTGTTCCATACCTGGGTTACTCAAATATCTCCCTAGCATTCCGGTAATGAACGCAATATCCAGACGCGTGCATACTTGTGCATACATGATGCTACCCACGGCTGAGGCATAGGGAATATCTTTCATGAGGTTTTTTTTTTATCTAAGTCAGTTTGGGGACATTGTTTCAGACTAAACTTATCTCCTTTTGATATAGGGGTATCTCCTGGTTTGCTGTTTTGCATGCCAAATCTCGTTAGAATCTTATCGATATAGTTCCTCTGGGATAACCTCAGAATACCTTGAGATCTATCTCTAAGTATTTCAATCCCTAGAACAAATGATGCATCACCAAGATCTTTCATTTCAAAGTTCTTAAATAAAAAATTCTTAGTTTGATGCAAAATATCCTTATCGTTATTGGCAAGCAATATGTCATCTACATATAAAACCAAGAAAATAAATTTCTCCCACAGAACTTAAGGTATATACATTCATCTACTATGTTAGACTCAAAACCAAATGAGCTAACAACTTGGTGAAACTTATAATACCATTGTCGAGATGCTTGTTTTAGCCCATAGATAGATTTCTTAAGTCTGCAAACCATAGACCCTG
>APFE031759064.1:253811-300371 GCA_000404065.3 Pinus taeda | reverse complement strand
CCTTTGGGTCAGACTAACATATCCATGAACTAACGACCATCGCTACTCCATGTGTGTTGCAACTAATTTTCATACACTACCCTTATGCACCAAAACAACTTAGCAGGCGCCAACCCTCCTTTGGGAAAGCTAACACCCACGTCCATTGCCAGCACGTCAATTCAACTTGTCATGAGTCACCCTTGCAATCGTCTTACAGAGAGCGGTTCGTTTGCGAACATCAATGCTTGACTCATGCGAAAAACAACACATGTATATTTAAAAAAAAACGCCTTTAGTTAGATTCCAAAATTAGTAAAACTTTAGCAATTTTGCAATGATTACCTTTTAGAAATGCTTCAATAATTTATTTAGAGAATACTAAATAATTTATTTATGGTTGCCATGATTAGCATCATTGTGATAAAATCCGAATTTTGTATTATATCAGTAATTAACGTTAATACAAATTTTTATGCCATAATTAGCATTATTGTGATCAATTTAGAATTCAGTATTATACCCTTTAATTGGTGTTAATACCAATTTTAAATAATATCTAAATCCTAACAATTAGCCTAAATATAGCATAATATATATAATTACTCATAAAAACAACTTGTTGATTATACACCATTAATTTGATATAGTTGTATCTAAATATTCTTTCATAAAATTATTAAAATCAGTTTAACAAAATCCTTAATAAAATAAAATAAAACGTTGTTTTAACAAAATCTTTAATTATACACCATTAATTTACTCGAGTTATATCGAGACATTTTAATCCAACATAAATAACTAAATATATTCACATTCAAGCAAAAAACATTTCACTGCCAGACATCTAAGGATGATGTCAGTATTCGTGCAAGACGAGTTTGATAAAACTTCAGATACAGTCATCTTTTAACCAAAGCACTGAGGTTTTGTCCACAAAAGCAAAGAAGTGAGATTCAACGCCTTCAAGTCTTTCCCGAGTATTCAAGAATATGTCCGGACTTTTGCAACATATCAGTTAACTACAACATACAAAAAAAAAAATCGCTGCAAAGGCATAATCATAGGTCAAGCACTATTTATTCCGTAATAGGAACCAAATACCTATTTCATAGAATTAATGGTCCAGACGTTGAATAAAAGTGCTGCAAAACTAATAGCTTGAACTAGGGCAGTTATAAGCCGGCAGGTAAACTGAGGTAAATTTAGGATGGATTTATTCCCGTTTTGCAAAGCATTTTGTTATGGGAATTTGTTTAAAGTAAAATCGAACGATTAACTTTGAGAGAAACATCCAGAGTTTTAATATTATAACTCGCTATCTACTTTAAGATATCCCTCCCTACTTCTCCAGAAAAAAGATATCATATTCTACTTTATTTCAAGGTGCTCTGAAGAATTTAATTTACATCATTTCATTCTGAAATGTAAAACAGTAGGAAACTCCCCTTGTAAAAGGCCAATGCTGAAAAATTTAAGAGCAAATGAATGTTCTCGACATTTTCTGCTACTATCCGTTGCCAGGTTTGCGTGATAATTTCTATTTAAAATTATTCATCAAACATTGACTACTACTATCATTTTGTAACTTTGATGCCTAATACACATTTGAATGAAACGTGAGTCAGGCCTCATATATTACATCTAAGCTGCACTACTCCGTCAGAGTTTCACGGCAATGTCATAATTTATTTTCAAACATGTCAAAGTTTATAACTTTCATACAGGTGCTACCTTTCTGGGAAAGCCAGGGGAAAGATGTACAGCTAATTATATATGCCATGATTTTACGGAGGAACACGATGAAGCTACGGATGATGCTAACAGCAAGTGCGCGAGGGCAGTCATTCAGGTAATCTCATATTTACAGACAGAGAATCATTTAAAACTGAAATAAACTGTAATTCTTACATAAGGGTGCTCTGATACCACTTGAAAGATTTAAGTTATGGGTTTTCCTAATTACTTTAAACCCTAACCAAGATCTACTCCTTTGTAAGAAATTGAAAATAATGCACAGCGGAACTTATAAGAAATTGAAAATAATGCACAGTGGAACTTACTTTCCATCTTCTAAAGCTCCTGGTCTTGACTTGAGTTGTTGGCTCTTGAATCCTTCCAAGAGCTTGCAATCCTTTTCTCTGGCTATCCTTGATAGAGTATCAAGTCTTCAATGGAGTAGACTGTTTTTCTGAGTGATTGCAAGCCTTGGAGACTCAGCCCTTTTATAGCAGTCCCAATCCTATGGCAGCCGAAATTTGGTTGTCAATTGACAGCTAAATTTCAGCCCCAATCCTAGGGCGGCCGAAATTTGGCTGTCAATTGACAGCTAAATTTCAGCCCCAATCCTAGGGCAGCCGAAACTTGGCTGTCCAGATTTCTTGATAGCCAAATTTCGGCTGTCAAGAAATTTATTACTGCTATTATTTCAATCAATTATAATCGGTCCATTAACAATTATAATTGATTAACATTATTCTATATGTATTTTTATCCAAATCCTTATTTAAATACGTTTAATGCCATAACTTAATTAATCACATTATTTGGCTTTAATCATTACATAAACGTAATCTTGCTGACAGTATTTGATATCATAATCATAATGCACGCATGTCCAACCTAATTATTGTAATTAGACGTCTCTAAATCCAACATAAACTGTTACTTTATTTTTTCTAAAACATGGTAACTCCAAATTAAACACATCTAAAACTGTTACATAAATTTAATTCGATTATAAATTTCTGAGAATCTCATTCATAAGATTCTCATTACTAACTCAAAAACAAGATTATCCGAAACAATTAACCTCTTTAATGTACATCAATTTTTGAGATATTCTTTGAATCTCGATGTTCGTACTTATACACGTAGAACATAAATCCGGTTTTCTCCGGTGGTTACTACATTCGAGGTGTTATTAAATGATCGGTATTTTTAAGCATGGTGTTCAATGGTCAAACATTGTTAGGGTTTGGTCCATATTCCGAATCAACTAATGTGGTTCATTGCGAGTGTGGTAACCTCATACTACAAAGGAGGACTACCTCTTATGATACTAGTTCCTTATATATAAGTAGGCAGGCGGGCTCATGCCACTTGCCTGGGAGTGGAATGCATGCAGGCGGGTTTGTATGGCAATAGATATGAGGGCATAAATAGATGCATCACTGCGTAGAGTTTGCCATTAGAAAATAGACATTAAGTAATAAATAATATTGAGTTTCGATATCTAAATTGATAATATTAAATTTAATTATAAAATCGCTATCCAGTAATAAATAAATATTATATTTTGATATTATAAATGGAATATTAGTATTAGATATTATATTGTTTTTTTTGTTGCTGAAAAGAGATTTAGCACTATAAAAAAAAAAAATTAGGTTCTATGATCTTTATTTACATATGATTAGTATGGCACTATTTATTACATGGGTGTATTAAGTTTATTGCATGGGTGTATGTCATAACCCTCTACACATTAACATTACATAATAAAAAAAAAAAATTATTTAACCTATGTATTTACACGATAACACCATCATGGTAAATTGATTAATGCATTAACTAGTAAGTTGATTAATGCAATAACCCGGCATATATATATTGGCGGAAACATGATGTTTGATTGTCCTTGGTCATTTATACAATACAAATTGTTTCAGTTTGGCGGCATGTCTAAATGTTCTGCGTGAGACCGCTGGCTCCTCGGTCCACGCCCTCGCTACGCTCCACTGATATTATGGGTTTGGTAGCTGTGGAATTTAATGTCACAGCTCCGTTACACCTTCCTCGGGATTTCCACAGTGAACCAACGATCAGGATGAGTTCTAGTGATCGGACGGTGGGGGTTGAGGCGCCTTGGAGGTAAGGTACTTAGGGTTTCATCCATGCGGTTTTGTGTCATTTGCACGCTGCTCCAGTTCCACAAAGCAGCTTATTTCTCCGGCGACGCCTCCACACCAGGTTGCCAATGGCATAGTTTATCCTGGATGAGCTTCGAATGTGTTATAGCAACGGGATCTGTTGATGGTGGAGCCATTATTGGCTCCCACCCTGAACTTTCATCTGGCCGACAGGTAATACGCATCTCTCTTACCTCATTGTTGTACTGGTTTTCTTTTCCACTGTAATTTGTAAATATGGCTAACTACCCTCGATCGAATGCTGATTGGAACAGGGTAACAGTTCATTGAGGCCGCAGTGACAAGGATGGTACAGGGTTTCTGCCATCAATGCTCCTCTTCAGGTGAGAGTTCTACCACCCGAAAGATTTATCGGTTGCTCAATCTCGGAGTCCGGCTTATTATTGTTCTTCCTTTGTCAGGGTTTTTGTCGATTCTATTGTAGCTTGGCGTAATGATTCCTCTTCGGACAGAGCCTCTCTTCTTGTTCAATGTTTAAAATTTGTCCTGAGGGTTAATCCCAGGTTTCCGAATGGCGTAGCTTGTTCTTTTAAATAGGTTTATATTCATTTACGGCTACCCATTTCCTCTGAAACTGTTCGAGGGATTCAAATCTATGGGGTCGAGTACAACACTCGACTAGACCCTATTTTTTTATTGTAATTATTCGATTCTCAGTACAATTTGTTTTGAAATGAACTTGATATCATTTGGCTACAGTTTAATGCATTATGAGTTCAGGGTTTGTTCCGAGTTGCCCGAACAGGTAATCGATTTGTTACTGTACTTAATGCATTGATAATGTTTTACATGTTGATGTTCTAATAGTAAAGCGGTATTACTTCCTACAAGCCACCGAGTCTTTTCATAATTACATGCGTATTATTTATTTGGTTTATGAAGTGCTCTGTTGTTTTTCGTTGACGGCCTTACTCCCTCAAGAGTTGCCGTCTTTCTCATGATTAAATGATATATAGATATGTTGACATTTATGAAAATGCCTGTTGTTATTTGATAATGGCTTGCTCCTTTACAAGCTACCGACCTTTCTTCATGATTCTGTTATGTATATGCATGCTATTTAGGGGAAAGCCTGTTACGACTCGATGATGATCCCGTGGGTCATCAATTTTCCTCATCATTAGATGATGTTGAATTGTTGAGCGCTCAGGCCATAATCTTCTGCATTTATCTCCTTGCTTTATCATATAATGAGTTTACTTACAGAGCGACTAACATGATTCACTGGTTTAATTAATTCCTTTCTCGGCGCCATACTGTAGCTCCATGCTACCAGGTGGTACCCACCTGTGTATTCCGCCAGTCACTTATTTCTAAAGTTGATATAGTCGGATGGTTGTCTCGATAACGTTTACATTATGATTCCCGAGAGGGTTTGTTTTGTCATTATCGACCCTGGAATATATATTTTACAGTATACAGTAACTGTCTTCTTTAGCTGCTATACCTATAATGTAACTCATTCTTGGTAAATATGTATTATTTCGTTCATTTCTTTCAGTATTTGTATCGTTATTGGCAGAGTATGACTCACTGTTCCCTGAATCATTCGTACAGGTGTAAATTACTATTTCCTGTGCTATTTACGTAGTACGGTTATGAATATCTATGTTCCTGTTTTCATACCCAGTCAATGACAATTAGGAACTGTTCTTTTCCATTCTTGCACTTAATAATTATTGTCTCTTGCATTGAATACAATTTGAATCGTCAGAAAGTAAGGTACTGGATAATGTTCAGGTTTTAGTTCTCTGTTTTCTTTCTTTTGTTATATATAGATAACAGAGACGATATTCATTACCAATATCAATTCCAGTAATACCCCAGGTTCTGAACCACAGCCTAAAAGTAAACTTACAGTAATTATAATCAAACTCTCAGAAATACAAGGTAATACCTAACCTTCCAGATTTTATAGAAACTGAATATACTTACCTGTATCTCCTCGTCCTCTATCCTTTGTGCTTCTACAACATGTAGAAAATTACTTAATGCTTGATATCCTCCCAGCCACGAGATCAGTCATCCGAACTGAGTCTCTCCCCCAAGCTCTCTTGCCGGCCACAGCCTCAGCAATATGAAGCACAACTGTGCCTGTGCTATCTGGTCCTCACCAGACGTCGCACTGTTCTCTTCTGCTTCAGTGCCCTTTGCTTTCTTCCCATTTGTTCCTCTAACAACCTGGGTCTTTTCCTCTTTCCCCTTTTCTATGGGAAAGAGAAAACAGTTAGGGTTTCCCCTAGTATGTTGGCAACTGTTATTCTTTTATCTTTAAGCAAGAAAAGAAAATAACTTTTCACATAAAGTTACTGTGTACACATATATTATGCAATTCATATTATTCAATTTTTGAACAAATAATATTTTCATCATTTTTAAGAAAATAATAATATCTGTTTTATATTCACCTATAAGGGTAAATAAATAATTTATTTACGTAAAATGTTTGGTCATTACATCTCCTCCCCCTGAGATTGGACACCGTCTCGGTGTCTCACAGACCCGAACAGATCTGGATAGGTCCTTCACATTAATTCCTCATCTTCCCAAGTGGCCTCATCGGGTCCAAAATGTCGCCATTGAACCTTAACTTGGGTAATAACTCATTTCCGCAGCTGCACTTCTCTCTGGTCGAGAATGCTCAGCGGTTCGACCAGAACCTCTCCTTCCGGCTTGACCTGCAATACACAATTCCTTGAATTAGTTTTCTCTTTCATATATAATTCTTGCTTGATTTTATCATAAAAATCACCCACCTGAATCTCCTACCATCGGATTACATACTTAGGGTCATACACATATTTCTTTAGGATAGAAAGATGAAACACGTTATGGATTCGGATGTGACTTGGCAGGGCCAGTTGGTAAGCTACTGGTCTGACCCTTGGTAAAATTTGAAAGGGTCCACAATATCGGGGTGCCAATTTGGTGCATCCACTCCACTGCAAAGTACTTCTTTTGGCCTGAATTCGAATATACACATGGTCCCCAACCTGAAACTCTTTAAATCTTCTTTTCCAATCAGCGAAGTTCTTTTGCCTATCTTGGGCAGCTTTCAAGTTAATACGTACCCTCTTTACCATATCTTCCATTTCCTTCAGCATCTCAGTACCTAGACTCAGTTTATCTTCCGGTCCTCCCCAACTAGTGGGTGTACGACATTTCCGGCCGTACATAAACTCAAATGGGCTCATTTGCGTTGAGGTATGGTAACCATTGTTATACGCGAACTCTACCAGATGTAAGTAATCTTCCCACCTTGTGGGTTGTTGCATGACATAAGCCCTTAACATATCCTCTACCATCTGATTCACTCGTTCCGTTTGCCCATCAGTTTATGGATGGTATGTTATACTGAAACTCAGTTGAGTTCCTAATTCAGAAAACAGTGTTTTCCAAAATGCTGATGTGAATTTCACATCACGATCGGAAATTATTGTTTTTGGAAGTCCACGTAACTTGAATACATTCTGCATAAAAATATGAGCGATCTGTGCAGCTCTATATGTAGATTGCACCGGTATGAAATGTACAGCCTTACTCAGTTTGTCCACCACCACGAAAATGGAGTCATTATTCCATTTTGTTCTGGGTAATCTCGTAATAAAGTCCATGGAGATGATTTCCCATTTCCATTCTGGAACTGGCAGTGGTTGTAACAATCCTGTTGGGTGCTGATGTTCTGCTTTAATCTGCTGGCATTCTAAGCACCGTGCTAGGTATTTGACAATACTTTTCTTCATTCCAGGCAAGAAATATTCTTTCCAGATTGCTGTTATCATCTTTTGATAACCCGGATGACCCGCGTAATGGCTGACATGAAATTCATCCATAATCAGATTTCTAATTCTGCTTTGATTAGGCACATACAATCTTTTCTTGAAATAAATCCTTCCAGCGTTATCTAATTCATATTCTTGTTGGCTATCCTCTCTAGCAGATTGCTGTATTTGCAATTTTAATTGCTGATATTCAGTATCTTGATCTGCAATTTCCTTTATAATTTCCAGGAAGGGACTTTTCCACCCACTAATGGAAACTTCATACAAATTTTGTATTTTCCGGCTCAAGGCGTCTGCCACCTTATTTTCCTTCCCTTGCAAATGTTTTATATCAAAGTCAAAGCCGCTTAGAAAGTCCACCCACCTTGCTTGCCTAGCGTTTAAGGTAGGTTGGCTGAAATAATTAGTCAAGCTGTGATGGTCGGTATGCATAAAAAATTTCCTGCCCATGAGATAATGCCGCCACATCTTCAGGGCATGTATAACGGCAACCAACTCTAAGTCATAAGCAGAGTATTTCTACTCATGTTCTTTTAACTTTCGAGACTCGTAAGCAATTACCCTGCCTTCTTGCATCAAGACCCCACCCAATCCTTCTTTACTAGCATCCGTACATACTACGTAATCCTTATTAGGATCCGCTATACTCAGAATAGGTGCTGTGGTGAGCAGATGTTTCAATTGCTCAAACCTTTTCTGGCAATTTGGGGTCCAATGAAACAATTTTCCTTTCTTCTGCAGTGAGGTAATGGGAAATGCCACCTTAGAGAAACCTTCTACGAATCTCCTATAATACCTAGCTAACCCCATGAAGGATCGGACGTCTGCTACATCTTTTGGAACATGCCATTCCATTATAGCTTTTATCTTTTCCGGATCCACTGCAATTCCATCCTTTGTGATCACGTAACCCAAATACTGAATTTCTTCTTTGAAGAAGTCACACTTACTAAACTTAGCGTACAACTGATGTTCTCGAAGGGTCTGTAATACTATTCGGAGATGTTCATGATGTTCTTCGATGGTGCGTGAATAAATTAATATATCATCAATAAATATCAGCACGAAATGATCCAAATAAGGATGGAAAATACCGTTCATTAAACACATGAAGGTTGTCGGGGCATTGGTTAGCCCAAACGGCAAAACCACAAATTCATAGTGCCCATACCTGGTTCTAAAAGCTGTTTTTGCGATGTCTTCATCTTTAATTCTGATCTGGTGGTAGCCTGATCGTAAATCGATCTTAGAGAACACTGTCACGCCTTTTACTTGATCGAACAATTCATCGATCCGGGGAAGAGGATACTTGTTTTTAATGGTCAACCTATTCAATTACCTGTAATCGATACACATCCGGAGGGTGTCGTCTTTCTTTTTGACAAATAATACTAGGGCCCCCCATGGAGACACACTAGGACGGATGTAATTCTTCTCTAGTAATTCTTGCAACTGCATTTTTAATTATGTCAACTCAGGTACACTCATTCTGTAGGGTGCTCGTGACACTGGTGCGGCCCCTGGTACCAACTCTATAGTAAAATCTATGTTTCTTCGCGGTGGCAGTCCTGGAATTTCCTCCGGAAACACATCTGTAAATTCTTGTATTACAGGAATATTATTCAAAGATGCTGATTTATCCTTAGAATTCGCATAACCCACTTGGATGGCGTACACTTGATAGCCTTTCCGTACACATTTTACCAATTGATTTACAGTTATCGGTCGGACCTGCACTGGTCGCTTGATTCCCTGCATTTCTTTGCTATTTCCTTGTTGATCTCGGTAATAAATAATTTTGGTTTTGCAGTCAACTAATGACCAGTGTTTCTCCAACCAGTCCATACCGATTAGAATATCATAGAAACCCAGAGGGATTATGTTCACGTCAGCTGTTATCGGCTGGTCTGCTATAGTAAAAGAGCAATTGTTGATCTTGGCTGTGACCCGTCGCTTGGCTCTAGTAGCTAATTGCACTAGCCATGGGTTTTTAAATTTAACAGATTGTAAATTACAACGTTCCACTACTTTTGGGTTCACATAGCTTAGCGTAGCCCCGGGATCAATTAAAACAGATATGGTAAGGTTTGAGATTTTACCTTCGAACTCGACCATGGTTGGCTGATATTCCGCCTGTCGGTCTTCCAAAGCCGCATTGATTCTGGGTACGCTTCGACCCACTTCGCCAATGGTTGAGGCTTCATGAATTTGGGATAACTGTTCAGTCCCTTTTCGTTGTGGGCGATTTTTAATGTAGTGAGGTCCCCCACAACCCCAGCACTGCACAGGGGGTCTTGTTGTCCCCTCATTGTCCAATCTGATTTGTTGTTCACTGGCTTTGGACTCATTTGCAGATCTGAACTTAGGTGCAGTTCTTGCTGCAAATCTGCTATTTGTTCCTTTGCCAATTCCTTTATTTCCATTGCTGCGATTTCCTTTGTTGTTTCCAACTGTCTTAAAACTCTTCTTCTCATTCCATTTTCTGCTAGCAGTTTCCCCTTTCTGTTTACCTTGCTGATAGCAGATTCTAGCCTTGCGGATTACTTCATCCATTGATTTTGGATTGTCAAATTCAATCCTTTCCCGCATGTATGGGGGTAAACTGCTAATGAATCGCTCCACTTTCGCTTTTTCCTCCCTTATATATGACACGTAGCGGAGTAGGGACGTAAAACGGGTGATGAATTCATCCATAGTCTGCTGCCCCAATCGCAGATCATGGAATTCTCTGGCTTTTTCATCATAGAAGCGTTCGGTTAAATACCTCTCTTTAAAGAACCTTTGAAAATTGTCCCATGTTATGTTTTGTTCGGTAACCCCTTTTACGATCTTCACCTCCTCCCACCATAAGATGGCCTTTCCTTGTAATTGAAAAATAGCCAGTCGTGCTTTAAGATTGTGATCATACTCATAAAGCTAAAAATACTTATTCATATTGATTAACCATGCTTCAGCTGCTTCCTCTTGTTCTCCGTCAAAATGTGGTGGCTTAATCTTGCGGAATTCCCCTTGTAGTTCTATCCTTTGTCTTTTCGAGGTTTTCTGTTCAAATGCATTGTCAGAGCGTTCTTCCTGCTCCTCCGATCCTTCGAGGGGTATGTGATGATTCTGCTCTTCCGACATTCTTTGTTGTTCCGCACTAGGATTAACTCGTAGTTGATTTTTTCTGTCGGACAAACTTTTCAAAATTCTTTCTTGTTCCATCGTTAATCGGGCATTATCTTCTCGTAGTCGAGCCATCTCATTCTTAAGCTCCTGTACTGTCTCCAGAATTGCTTGATTTGTGATTCTGGCTTCTTCTCCAAGTTTTACCCACAGTTCTGGGTTATTTTCTACGCCGGTCACACCCTGTCCTATTACAGGTCGTCGCGGTGTATTCTCTGCCCTCCTCATGTCCTTTGTTCTCAGAATCTGATCCTGTAAAAGAAAACGTTCAAGAGTAATAATGAAAATGACTATTTGTTAATCCATTTACTACAGTGTCCATTCATTATTGTCTTACCCAGAGGCCACAGTGCTGTATCTGGGCTCTGATACCATATGTCATAACCCTCTACACATTAACATTACATAATAAAAAAAAAAATTTATTTAACCTATGTATTTACACGATAACACCATCATGGTAAATTGATTAATGCATTAACTGGTAAGTTGATTAATGCAATAACCCGGCATATATATATATATATTGGCGGAAACATGACGTTTGATTGTCCTTGGTCATTTATACAATACATAATTGTTTGAGTTTGGCGGCATGTCTAAATGTTCTGCGTGAGACAGCTGGCTCCTCGGTCCACGCCCTCGCTTCGCTCCACTGATATTATGGGTTTGGTAGCTATGGAATTTAATGTCACAGCTCTGCTACACCTTCTTCGGGATTTCCACAGTGAACCAACGATCAGGATGAGTTCTAGTGATCGGACGGTGGGGGTTGAGGCGCCTTGGAGGTAAGGTACTTAGGGTTTCATCCATGCGGTTTTGTGTCATTTGCACGCTGCTCCAGTTCCACAGAGCAGCTTCTTTCTCCGGCGACACCTCCACACCAGGTTGCCAATGGCATATTTTATCCTGGATGAGGATCGAATGTGTTACAGCGACGAGATCTATTGATGGTGGAGCCATTATTGGCTCCCACCATGAACTTTCATCTGGCCGACAGGTAATACGCATCTCTCTTACCTCATTACTGTACTGGTTTTCTTTTCCACTGTAATTTGTAAATATGGCTAACTACCCTCGATCGAATGCTGACTGGAACAGGGTAACAGTTCATTGAGGCCACGGTGACAAGGATGGTGCAGGGTTTCTGCCGTCAATGCTCCTCTTCAGGTGAGAGTTCTACCACCTGAAAGATTTATCGGTTGCTCAATCTCGGAGTCCGGCTTATTATTGTTCTTCCTCTGTCAGGGTTTTTTTCAATTCTGTTGTAGCTTGGCGTAATGATTCCTCTTCGGACAGAGCCTCTCTTCTTGTTCAATGTTTACCATTTGTCCTGAGGGTTAATCCCAGGTTGCCGAATGGCGTAGCTTGTTCTTTTAAATAGGTTTATATTCATTTACGGCTACCCATTTCCTCTGAAATTGTTCGAGGGATTCAGATCTATGGGGTCGAGTTCAACACTCGACTAGACCCTGTTTTTTTATTGTAATTATTCGATTCTCAGTACAATTTGTTTTGAAATGAACTCGGTATCATTTGGCTACAGTTCAATGCATTATGAGTTCAGGGTTTGTCCCGAGTTGCCCGAACAGGTCATCGATTTTTTACTGTACTTAATGCATTGATAATGTTTTAAATGTTGATGTTCTAATAGTAAAGCGGTATTACTTCCTACAAGCCACCGAGTCTTTTCATAATTACATGCGTATTATTTATTTGGTTTATGAAGTGCTCTGTTGTTTTTCGTTGACGGCCTTACTCCCTCAAGAGTTGCCGTCTTTCTCATGATTAAATGATATATAGATATGTTGACATTTATGAAAATGCCTGTTGTTATTTGATAATGGCTTGCTCCTTTACGAGCTACCGACCTTTCTTCATGATTCTGTTATGTATATGCGTGCTATTTAGGGGAAAGCCTGTTACGACTCGATGATGATCCTGTGGGTCATCAATTTTCCTCATCATTAGATGATGTTGAATTGTTGAGCGCTCAGGCCATAATCTTCTGCATTTATCTCCTTGCTTTATCATATAATGAGTTTACTTACAGAGCGGCTAATATGATTCATTGGTTTAATTAATTCCTTTCTCGGCGCCATACTGTAGCTCCATGCTACCAGGTGGTACCCACCTGTGTATTCCGCCAGTCACTTATTTCTAAAGTTGATATAGTCGGATGGTTGTCTCGACAACGTTTACATTATGATTCCCGAGAGGGTTTGTTTTGTCATTATCGACCTTGGAATATATATTTTACAGTATACAGTAACTGTCTTCTTTAGCTGCTATACCTGTAATGTAACTCATTCTTAGTAAATATGTATTATTTCATTCATTTCTTTCAGTATTTGTATCGTTATTGGCAGAGTATGAGTCACTGCTTCCTGAATCATTCGTACAGGTGTAAATTACTATTTCTTGTGCTATTTACGTAGTACGGTTATGAATATCTATGTTCCTGTTTTCATACCCAGGCAATGACAATTAGGAACCGTTCTTTTCCATTCTTGCACTTAATAATTACTGTCTCTTTCATTGAATACAATTTGAATCGTCAGAAAGTAAGGTACTGGATAATGTTTTCTTTCTTTTGTTATATATAGATAACAGAGACGATATTCATTACCAATATCAATTCCAGTAATACCCCAGGTTCTGAACCACAACCTAAAAGTAAACTTACAGTAATTATAATCAAACTCTCAGAAATACAAGGTAATATCTAACCTTCCAGATTTTATAGAAACTGAATATACTTACCTGTATCTCCTCGTCCTCTATCCTCTGCGCTTCTACAACATATAGAAAATTACTTAATGCTTGATATCCTCCCAGCCACGAGATCAGTCATCCGAACTGAGTCTCTTCCCCAAGCTCTCTTGCCGGCCACAGCCTCAGCAATATGAAGCACAACTGTGCCTGTGCTATCTGGTCCTCACCAGACGTAGCACTGTTCTCTTCTGCTTCAGTGCCCTCTGCTTTCTTCCCGTTTGTTCCTCTAACAACCCGGGTCTTTTCCTCTTTCCCCTTTTCTATGGGAAAGAGAAAACAGTTAGGGTTTCCTCTAGTATGCTGGCAACTGTTTTTCTTTTATCTTTAAGCAAGAAAAGAAAATAACTTTTCACATAAAGTTACTGTGTACACATATATTATGCAATTCATATTATTCAATTTTTGAACAAATAATATTTTCATCATTTTTAAGAAAATAATAATCTCTGTTTTATATTCACCTATAAGGGTAAATAAATAATTTATTTACGTAAAATGTTTGGTCATTACAGTGTATTAAGTATTTTCTATATTAGGATTAGCTTTTTTTATAACATTTTGTGATGGTTGAATTGAAGCTTTTGTGATCCATAACATTTATAAGAAATATTTCGGCGTAAATGGCATGCAGAAAATATCTCTCAATGCGTTTTGAACCCACTAGTGTGATTCATCGTCATGACAAGTTGAAGAAATAGATTCAGCTTAGCATGTTAAATAGTCTGAGCAGAGCCTCCAACGGCTAACTTGACATATTTTTTTTTTATATAATTGAATGGAAATTAGTTATATTAGGTCACCAATAAAAATATATAAATATATAAAATAATTTAAATGGTGTTAATGAGTAGTTAAAAAGTTATTGTTTCAATAATTAAAAATAATAAATTATTTAATATTTAAATGGGAATTAGTTATATAAATGACCTTTTCTTATAATATATGTATATATAAATATAAAGTAATATTCATAGGTTATTGAGATAAAAGTTAGTTACAATTAATAAAATATTGGAACGAGAAAATTAAGTTAACCTAAATATCTAAATGTAAAAAATAATAAATAATAAGTAAATAAAAATAAAATAATATATATATAGATTAATTAAAAAGAAGAAGGTTATAAAAGTTACTAAGAAAAAATAAATAAATAAAAAATTAATTAAAAAAAATAAATAATAATAATATAATAAAATAAATAAATAGATAACGAGAAAATAATGTCAAGTTAAAAATAAATAAATAAATAAAAATAAAAATAAATAATTCAAGTGAGCCACACATTCTAAAAAGAAGAAGGATAAGAACACGATCAAAAGAAAACTACAGAGCTAAAAGTAGAAACTCTAGGAGGAAGGAAAAGACAAGGCTCCAAGGAAAAAGATCCGTGAAATTAAGGGAAACATCGAAAGCTGGAAAAAGCAAGACTAGGAAGAAAGGGTAGGAATCCAACAGCTACTGATCTTCCAGCGGTCATCTCTATTGAGATTGTTCAACTTTCTTTCAATTTCAATAGCTTCCGTGAATTGCAACCTTGGCAATAACCTTGGCCTCCTCAATACAAACCTGATGATTGGTCTTTTCCGTATGCTCTACTAATGTTGAAGACTTGGTTCTCCCATGTCTTAGATCAGCTGCATGTTCGCTGATCCTTTTGATGGATGGAGCGCCCTGTTTCCCGATATAGGGGTTCCCACAAGAACAAGGGATCAAGTAGACACCCTTCATGTCTTTAGGGTCAATGGGATCTTTCACCGATTGGAGGGATTTGCCAGTAGTGTTGAGGGGCCTAAAGCTTGAGGGAATATAATTTATTTTAGTCTCACTAGTTTTTTGGATTGCAGTTTGGTAAAAAAATAAAAAAATTATGATATTGCTTAGATATTTTCTGTTTTTTTGTTATATCAAACTTTTGATTAGGTATATATATTGGAACCATCTATTTTTAATAGAAAGTGTAAGTATTTTTTTTGAAAAAAAAAACTAAAATTTAAAAATTTTAGCTTTAATTTAAATTTTCAAAAATTTTATTTGATTTTATCAAAACCATACATCATCAACTATTATTGGGCAGGACTACATTTTTATGTCCAATATGTAACTTTAATCAAGGTTGGAATTTAACGAATAACTTCACATCAAAAAATTCTTTAACAAAACACTCTATTACCGTTTATCCAAAATCCGATAAAGTTGTAATTGTGTTTTAATTTGAAAATTAATATTTATTTTTAATTAAATTTCAAAATTATTATATCAAAATTATCAATTGAGTAGTTAAAAATGTCAATGGTCAACATTTTAACCCCCCATTTAATTTAAGTTGTGAAATATCTTTAAAGAGTAAAAAAAATGCGAACGTCAAATAAAACAAAGAAAATGATCAATCGACGATCAAGATAAAGAGGATTGTTAAGGGAGTTTGATATAGTCTTCCGGGTGACCAAAGTCCTATTCTTAGCATCGTTTTGGATTGAGTTGAGGTAACGTCTTCTCCTTCTCACCTCATATTCGTCACTGGAATCGCTCAGCCATCAATGACTTGTCTCAATCAGGGGACCAGCCCGGCGCCTATGAAGCAAAATATCAAAAATCAAATACAGACAGGACAGGAATAGAGAATCACATGATTTCTTTTATTGTTCTCCATTAATTAGAATGCTGAAACTTTGCCAACATTCTTGGTATAAAATCAAACGTCAACGAGACCTGAGAAAATCGCGGGATTGCTTTATCATTCTTCATTGATTAGAACCGCTGACACGTCGCCTAACTTTGTTGGTATAAAATCAAACGCCAACCAGACAGAAGAGAAAACCATGAGATTTCCTCATATCGTTCATCAATGATTCAAACGAGGAATTTTTCTCAACGGAAGAAATTACCTATAGAGTAGCTTTCCCGTACAAATAGTAACATAGTCTGGTTAGTCTGGTTAGGAAGTCTTGTTAGGATTAGATTACAAAATTTGTGGAGACCAAAGTTCCTTACTTAATTATTTCACCGCAATCACCACACATTAACTTGTTATCCACTTGGAGTGGTAGACTAGCTTTCTTATACAAATAGTAACATAGTCTTGTTAAAATTAGACTACAAAATTTGTGAAGACCAAAATTCCCCACCTAACTATTTCAGGACAACCACCATACACTAACTTGTTATCCACTTGTTCCACTCCAGCAAACGAATTTGCTTCACTAGAAAGCTGGTGAGATGTGCTTTGAACTCAAACAGAAATTCACAATCGTATGACACCCATGGCCCACAAGAATCTTATCCCTTTTATCGTCATTTATGTTGCCCAGTCTATTTTCCTTTCACATAAGACAACAACACATTTATACTGTAACATCAATTACGCTAACACTGTATATGTACATTTAAGATTATAAATTAAATTATTTAAATTGAGTGTATTTTCAGTAATTAAAAATTACTTATTTAATTTTTTTATATATTAGATGATTTTTTTAAGTTACTGTTTTTTCAATAAAATTAACATAAACAAAAATCTTAATAGTGAATTAGTCCAGTCACCTATTTCTGATAGTTAGCCATAAATCTGAATGGAAACAAACTATTATTAAAAGAAAAGATCATACTTACAGCAAATTACTTCGTGGTGGTCTTTAATGGTAAAGGTTTTCGCTTATACTTATGGCTCGTTAATCTTTACTAAATATATATATTTTTTAAAATCAAATATAAGTAAATTTTGAGTTATTAGCTGAAGTGTTTGGGAGTGTTTTTTTTTCTTTTTATCTATCGAATTCAAGTCCAAAGTACATGTTTGGCCTTTGTGATATTGGTCGAAAATTCGAAACCAAAGTACATGTTTCATCTTTGTGATAAGGGTCGAAGAACACGTTTAGCCTTTGTGATAAGGGTTGAATAATAGAAGACCTCCTATAGTTTGACTACTACTCCATAGGTATCGGTTGAATAACAGAGGACCTTCTATAGTTTGAATACTACTCCATAAGTATTGACCCATATGGGTCAATGGGACTAAGTCCTAGTGGTTGTGGTACATGACCTGTTATAGTAAGGTTGGAAGGGTAGGTGTTCTTCTTAGACTGAAGAGGTAGTTAGTTTGCTTGTCAAAAACAAGTATTGAAATAGATATTGTTCACATTATTTAAATAAATCACTAATTTGTCATGATCAACAAATATCATTTTTTTTATATTTTAATCTTATAATACCTATAAATATTATAACGATAGTTAACCCACCATGATGGGGTGTACTGTTAAGGCACTCTAGGATGTGAAGGTCAACTTTGTGGGGACAATCTAGTCATCTTAAAGACTAGTGTGGCCTAATGTAATAAAGTACATGTTATATGTTTAATTGTATAATAGTTTTAAAATTTATATGAATTATTTAAATAAAATGTTATTCAATAATGATCATGATGATGAAAGAGTGATAACAACTCCATACATGTTATGGACGCCTCTTCCTAACTAAAAAAAAATATTGTTTATATTTAAATTGTATAACTCATATAGATATTTTAACTATAATTGTTATTAATAATTATATATATTCAAAACTAAGAGATATCACAAAATTTCTACCACAAATTTAAAATTTAAAAATTTAAAATAAATATAGCGGAATCCGTTTTATATGTTTAATTGCAAGATATTTGTCACCATTATATACTCTGGATCACATTAAATTGTATATTGTAATGCATTCAAATCATGATACTCCTCTTCACATTATACTGAATATTGCAAGGAAACCAATATTTGCAACGCTATTAACTCATTAATGAGCAGGGTTGTATATGTCCGTTGTTGACTAACATACTTGCTTAAATCGGATGGTGGACACATACAACCCTCACTTGTGATTCAACACTTTACAAATTTATGCATAAATGAAATAAAATATTTTATTAAAATTATTTTTAATATTTATAATAAATTATAATACTATCTAAATTTATATTGACTATTTATTATTTAGATGAGATATTAGTTGACAATGGTCATGATGACGGAAGGATGACATTTATTACATGTTATTTGTATCATAGTATCTTAGATAGGTTGTGGTTATGGATTTAATTCTAGTTGTGCGAAGAACTAATAGGGATGAGTTTGAACTCCTCCATCCCCAATGCCCTTCATGATGGTTGTTAACTTCATGTGATAGATGGAATAACATAGAAGAAATATCAGTAAGGATTTGGGTTTAATCATTCAAAATCATGGGAAGTTCATGATGAGGACATTTTCCTGTAGTTGAAGATACGGTAATAGGGCAAGCAGCACCATAGGAATTATATAATAAATGGGGTTCGAGAAAATGAAGACATGATGTTCTTGAACATGATGGATATGTTATGAAGGTATTAATGTCATTGGCTTTGTTTGCTTGCTAGATTTTATCATAGGGTGCTCATTTTGCTTAGCCTAATTTTCACCTTGCTTGTGAGGTACAAGTCCTTTGAATGTTTGATGGAGTGGAACCAAAGCCTCATAGTAACAATGATGAGAGCTGCCAAAGCTATCAAGTGGGGTTACCTCTCACTAATCAAATTGCCTATTTGTGCTCATTCTCATTGAAATTTATTAATTGTAGCTGAGACTAAGGGGTTTCAATATTGCTCTAATGGTTTTTTTTGAAGCTCTAAAGGAAGAATGGAGCAACGTGTAGAGCTGCGAAGTAATGGGAAGAAGGCTATAGGCCCTAGATGGGTAAGTGGAGAATCCTTCTCATCCCACCTTACTTGCCCCTTTGACATACTAACGGAGGCCTAGGTGGCAGATGTGAGGTATTACCAATAGTGTTCAAAGGATTCATAGCAACAAATGGAGGACTTGAAGAAAACAATAAAGGAAAATGAATGGAAGTTATCATAAGATAATATTCTAACTAAAGTGAAGGATTGGGTAATTGAACTTGCATATTCACATACAACGGACACAATCTTTTTAAGGATCATAAAAAATCACTAGATGATGAAAACCATAGTGTATTGGTTCTTGAATAAGACATAAGCATCCAAACAAGACACGTAATATACCCTCAATATTTGACAAAGAAATTTCTAGACATTATGTAAAGGGGTTTTGGTCATCAGGTTTTTAGCAGCATTGGTAGCAATGAAATATAAACAATATATTCAACATGAGGAGGTAGGTGGCACACCATTCTAATATACAATATTTTTTCACACTCCCAGTCTCATATCCTAAGTGTCGCACTTTGTGTCGTCAATGTCAAAAGTGTTGCAAAGAGATGAAAGCTGTCAAAAACATTGTATTCACAATGAAACATGTTCAAAAGCATCCCTGAAGGAAGAAGAAGACTTGCCTTGAAGAAATTCTGAGGAACATTCCCAAAACCTTGTTTTACAAGTCCAACACTATCTTTAGTAGACAAACCTCCACCGATAATCTTTTTACTAACTATTGGCTAGCATTAGCAGCACACCTTTTAATAGGATAATCCGTGATGGCCCTCTTTAGGTAGTTTTTCCCCAAATGGATGAGAAGCTTCTCCTACTAGAAGTCTCGAGAACGATGAGTTGGTTGTAATTGAATGAGGATTACATCAAGACCTCCCATTACTTGTTCTTGATCCTACTTTCATGGATCTCCCCTTTGAAATGTGGAACCTTTCCCTCCTTTCATGGATCCTCAACTCCCTCTCCTTTCCTAACAACAAAACCCCTACCATATACTTTTGGTTAGTTGTTGGTTAGCTATTTCTTAGTTTCCCTTCTATTGTGAAACTATTCCTAAATGCTTCCCATTTTGCTAAGGAGAAAGGATTCCTTAAAGGTCTTGGCTAGGACTTGGAAACACATCCAAAGGAAGCTTCCATCATCAAGGTTTAAGTGGTTATATGATTCCCTTACCAGCTATTAATAATACATTATGTGTTTTATTTCCATAAATGTCTTGATTATCACTCATTTCGTATAATACTCCTTGATATGTTATATGGTTTATATTGGAATGATTTTTGGCTATGTATATGTTCACTATATCTACATGATTTTCCTTGTATGTATTCATCCACATCGACGAAGAAGATATTGATCTTGGAAGCAAGAGAATCACAGCCAACACCCATGGATTTTAGAATCAGAGTGAGGTAGGTCATCTATTCTCCTTTGTGTTTTCTCATATAAGCTAGGAAAGTTTTCACCTATTTGTCTAGTTTGTTTCTAGATCCACCCATAGGACTAGAGGGATTGTTTATGTCTGTAGAAAGGATTGCCTACACAACAAAATGACAACTCCACTGGGGAACTTGTAACCCTTCAAGCCTCCTTTTTATGTTTTGTATTTTTCATTAGTTTGACCAACCTCCTTGTGATCTATGATTTAGGGTCATTTTGGGTCTACCTTTTAAGTAATAAGTTCTTTAGATTGTCAAGTCTAGATCTCTCTTTGGATGTCTCCTCATCTTCCTAAGCCTTTCTCTCTCAACATGCATTTTATCAGAAATAGTTGCGCTGTTATCGCCAATTTTTCTCATTATAGTCGCGTTGACGACCTTGTTAGCATAGGTTTTTACTATAAAAGTAGCATTGATCCACCTTATTAGCATGGATTTTTACCATAAAATTAGTGCTGATCCAAAAAATAAGATTTTTTTAGGGTTTTTATGAGAAAGATCTAGTGTGTCTTAATCTCAGAAGTGTTATCCTCCTCTATGTGCATAGAATTTTCCATTATTTTTGTTGATTTCTTATTGGTTTGCAAAAGCCCATCCCATTGTTTGAAGTAATGAAAGTGAATTTTGGTTGTGTCTTTAGTTATTAGGTCAATTGAATTTATTGTTTGTTGCTTGTATGTGTGGAATGAATATTGATTTTGTTGTTGATTAAAGCATTATTAGTTATTTTTAGAACCATAAAATAAATCGCATTTGTATTTTCTTATATTTCATATCAAAATTTACTTTTTGAATGGCATTAGATTACATTGCATTGAAAAGCCATTTTTTGGATTATAATTGAGTATAGATTACATTGCTTAGTGTTGAAAGTTGCAAAGTGCATTTTCATCCATTACGAAGAAAATTAAAAAAAAAAAATGTTTTAATTTCGGTAGGTCCATTGGAATAGTGAAAGCGGAAATTCTAGTTAGGAAGATTTGTTTGTTGCATACTTGGTTCTTGCATAAATGTTTGTGTTTTTTCCCTACACTAGATAACTTTCATTGAAATGAAAAAAGAACCATTTATTCGCCTATTAGTTGCATCATAGGTGTGTTTAGGTGACATCAATCCCTGAGTCTTAAAACTGAAACTTAATCCAAGATTAACTTTAAACTTTATCTCAATTAACCTAAGCATAATTTGGAACATTAACATAAACATTTAGAGGTCTATGGAAGAGACATGTTCTGGCGTCATTAAAATTAGGAGTTATCATTGTTTTCCATCATTTCCTCATTCCACGTATGGAAGTGTATGGGAATGTTATCAAGTACTTTCGGGTATACCAGAGGTGCTCCACATATGAAAATTATAATGGAATGCTCTCATCGAGTAATTACGTATTAGACAACACTACTATGGTCTACACTCCAACGTATCGTCACGTATATTTTTGGAGTCCCCAATAGGTTTCTATCCATCCATTGGTAATCGAGTATATTGCCTTGTATACTGTGATACAACAAACACAACATTTAGGGAGATTGGTTGTTGTACATTAATTCCTTAGTTTGACAAGATGTATATTGGAGTTCACAGTTGCTTGATAAAACTTTATGCCTAGTTACCCCTTTTTATTTATTTTTGTTAAGTTCTGAAATCAATTAATTGAGTGCCGAAAAACATCCTTCATATGGAAATACTCCTTAGTAAATATTAGGTTGAGACTAATGGCAACAAGTCTCGAGTTCACCAACCAAATAAACCCCTCGAATGGGAATCCTAGTCCTCTTCCTCCTTTTGGAAATTTCAGTGCTTCCTATATGGAAATGTTGTCCCTTCCTAGGTTTACCATTGGTTTTCTAGTTTAGTTACTTTTGACCCCTATGATTCCAAATGTCCAAACTCATCCTCAATTGGGCTCTCCTCCACTTGAACAACATCAACCTCCACTTGAGCCTAAAGTTAACTCTTTTCCTTTTTCGCTTGTTTGGTCTTCTTCCTCTTCTTCCTCTTTTCCTAGTTACTATAAGAACAAGAAGAAAAGGAATATTAAGAAGAAGAAAAATAAGCATAGTTTCAACCAAGTGACCATTACTAGAGATGGGGCTGATGTTGTAAAATATTCCAATCAACCTCGGAGATTGAAATTCCCTTGCAAGCTTTATAAGGGTGATCACCTTCTTTGAGAATTTCTTGGTATTCCCAAGATATTAGAAGTGTGGTCCACAGGTTCACATCGACGTTCATCATCAGCTTCTAAAGATCATGCTGGTGATAAACCTTCAACTAGTGATAGTAAAGCCCATGGGAAAAAGGGAAAAGTCAAATTTCCCTGTAGGTTATGTGAAGGGCATCATCATATTCATCTTGGTTGCTATATGGATGAAGCCTCTAATGTTATGAAACCAACTCATAACATAGAAGAAAAGATAGAGAAATGACTTCAAAATCAGCCTCTTCAAGGGGGCAACCTCCTTTACATTACACAAATGAACAATTCTTAGATGATACAAATGACAAAACCTATTTTCTATATATAGGAGTCTAACTGATCACAATATAATCAAATTTTGCATACCGATAATAATATAAGGGGACAACAATAACGATAATGGGCTTCTATGGGGCACAATAATAACAATATGGGGATAATAGGGGCAAAACAATAACAATAAGGGCTATAATGACAATAGTAATGGGGGGGTCACTAGTATTATAGGGACATAACATGCCCCTCTCTTTCAAAAAAGTGTTTTCCTCAATGCTTGAGTATTTCTAGATGCTTCTGTATAAAATTCTCATCCTCCCATGTGGAATCTTTAGCGGGTAATTTCTTCCACTTGATCAGATAATCCGAAATTGATCGATTTCGTAGCTGTTGAGTTCTTATTTGTGTGACTTCTTCAAGTTCCGATATGATTTTTCCTTCCTCTTCAATCTTTGGAAATATTCTTTGAACTGGGATCTTCTCACCTATAACCTTCTTTAAGCATGAAATATGGATAATTGGGTGCACTTGAGAAGCTGCAGGAATTTCTAATTTGTATTCCATAGTACCAATCTTTTGCAACACCTTATACAGACCATAATAATTTGGTGATAATTTATGATCTTTCTAAGCTTACTTGAGGAACATTTGTCTATATGGTTGTAGCCATAGAAATACCTAGTCACCTACACCAAAACTTCTTTCGTTACGATGTTGATCTGCCTGTTGTTTCATTCTATTTTGTGCCAAAGTGAGGTTATCCTTTAAGAGTTGGATAACTTATCGTTGATGCTCGATGTGATATTCCACTAGTTGAACCTTAGAATTTTCACTTAAATATGATGTGATGGATGGTGGATGATATCCATAAAGTGCCATAAATGGGGTCATTTTTGCTACAGTATGGAAGGAAGTGTTATACCACCATTCAACCAGAGGAAACCATTTAACCAATTGTGTATGTTTATCAGATACAAGGAAACAAAGATATCCTTCCAAAACTTTGTTTACTATCTCAGTTTTCCCATCAGATTGAGGATGATAAGATGAGCTATGAGTTAACTGAGTACCAAGACAAGAATATAATTTTGTCCAAAAATTTCCAATGAAAATGGGGTCTTTGTCGCTTAAAATAATCTTTAGGTTTCCATGTAGCTATTGAAATGTTTCCATAAATACAGTAGAAAATGTGTTGGCTTTAAATGGATGAGATAATGCATAAAAATGTGCATACTTGGTAAGTTTGTCAACTACCACCATGATGACACACTTTCCTTCGGAATTGGGTAAAACTTTGATAAAATACATTGAAAGTTGAAACATCCACCAAACATTGTCTTGGAATTGATAAAGGTTGTAATAGACATGTGGTCTTAATTATTTCAACTTTATTTTGTTGGAAAAACAAATATTCTACCACAAAATTTTGAATATTAGATTTAAAGCCATCCCAAAAAAATTCCTTCTTAACCCTGTGGTAAGTTTTTAAAAATCCTTAGTGCCCTCCTAAGGGAGAGCTGTGCAATTCCATAAGAATCTTTCGTTTGAGTTGGGAATTCTTAAATAGGTATAAGCGATCTTTGTACCATAACGAATCAATTTTCCAGCTAAATGTATCAGATGTACTGGGATCTTGTTGAAACTTTTGAATGATTGCCCACATTTCTTCTTCATTCTTCCATTCATTCCTTGCTTCATTTATTCGATCTAGTTATATAATAGAAATGGTGCAAATCAATGCTTCCACATCCTCATCTGTTCTTGAGAGTGCATCTACCACAACATTTTGGTTCCCTTTTTTTAGACAATTTCAGGGTCATAACCCAACATCTTTGTGAACCATTTTTGCTACTCTTCTGAAAATAATATTTGTTCTAAAAATTATTTAAGACTATCATGATCCGTTTTTACCTTGAAGTGTCTTCCCATTAGGTAGGGTCACCATTTCGTAAGTGCATGTAGTATTGCCAACATTTCCTTCTCATAAATAGCTTTGAGTAAATACTTTCATTTTATCGGACAACTTTCAAAAGCAATGGGTCTTTCTTGTTGCGTTAAAACAACACCATTTCCATTTCCCAAGGCATCAAATTCCACAATAAACGTTTTCTTAAATTTCCTCGTAGCTAAGTCTGGTGCTTGGCACATTTCCTCTTTAAGATGTTCAAAGGCCTTCGTTGCTTCTGGAGTCCATGAAAATGCATCTTTCTTCAATAATGTTGTTAGAGGTATTGTTATTCTCCCATAATCCTTAACAAACTTGCGATAATATCCTGTCAACCAGAGAAATCCTCACAGATGCTTTATGGATGTGAGGAATTTCCATTCCTTAGTGGATTTAATTTTGCTAGGGTCTACCTAAACACCTTAATGAGATACAATATGACCTAGATATTCCACATCTTTTACTCCAAAGAAACATTTCGAGATTTTTTCATATAATTATTTCTCCTCCAATATTTTGAGCACCCTGTCAACATGGTTAATATGATCCTTCCAAGACTTGCTTTAGATTAGTATATCATCAAAAGATACTAACAAAAATTTTCTAAGAAAGGGTTTGAAAATGGAATTCATCAAACATTGAAATGTAGAAGGTAAATTGGTAAGGCCAAAATGCATGACCAAAAATTCATAATGACCCTCATGAGTTCTAAATTCTATTTTCAGAATGTCTTCAGACTTCATCCTTATTTCATGATATCCTAAACGATGATCCAACTTGGTGAAGTAAATTGATCCATGCATTTCATCCAATAATTCATCACTGACACGAATGGGAAATTTATCTTTAATAGTAAGCTTGTTGATATCCCTATAATCTAGACACATGTGCCATGATCCATCCTTCTTGTCCACCAATACTATTAGAGAAGAGAAAGAACTCTGACTAGGATGAATTATAATAGCCTCTAGCATTTATGCAACCATGCGTTCAATTTCACTCTTTTGGGCATAAGGATATTTGTAAGGCTTGATGTTTTTAGGAACACTTCTTGGAATCAAATGAATAACATGATCATGATCATGAATAGGTGGGAGGCCTTTGGGAGTCTCAAATACCTTGGAATGATTGTCCAAGACTTTTTTGTAGATCTATAGAAATAGATGATTTCAATGTGGGAACCTCTAGTGAACATAATTATGCATATACACCTCATTGTTCTTTATTTAGAAGCTTTGTCATTTCTTTAGAGCTAATTATTTTTCCTAGCCTCTCTACGGTACCCCCTAATTTAGCTTCCTTTCCTTTCGAATAAAATTTTATGAAAAGTTCTTGAAAATTGAAAGCTATTGTACCCAAGGATTGTATTCATTGGAATCCTAGTACGACATCAAAATCACCCACCGGAATGGAAAGAATTGGGTTATTCAATACATATTCTCCCATGGATAGCTTGATATTATGGAACTTTCGAGAGAAATTGATGGTTCCTCCACTTGCAACCATAACTTGACACTCTGGTGCTAGATATAGGAAGAAATTCAATTCCTTGGCTATCTTATAATGAAGAAAATTATGGCTACTACTTGAATCAATCAACAGTATTACCTTTTTATTCGTGATATGTCCTTCTATCTTGATAGTTTCAGGAGTGGTAATTCTAGCCAATACATTACAAGATATGGTCAGATTCATTTCTTTTTTATATAGGGCTTGTTCCTCATGAATATCCTCTTATTTTGACATTTCTTGCTCCTTTTCTTCCTCCTCTTTACAATCTATGTAAAATAATTTCTTCTCAATGCACTTATGACCTTTAGTGTTTTTTCTATCATAACTATAAAAAAGCCTTTTTTCTCTTTTTCCTTTCAATTGTTGTTGTGTCAACGTGGTAGGTTGTGGAAGGATAGGGGCAACAACACTTCAATCATTATAGTTTTGAGTGATAGGTTTCCTTGTTGCCATAATTTTGCTATCCATGTTTCTTTCCAACCTGAATGCCTTCTCTAATGAATCAAGTTCCCAAAGGAAAACCTCATGTTGGATGTTATCATTTAAATTCCCTATGAATGCAACAATCCTATGCTCCTTTGGAATATATTTCACCCTTATATTCAATTTTTGAAAGTCCTCAATGTGCTCCATAATTGAATCGTTTTGTTTGATATTTATCAATTGGCTAAAAAAGGTGTTTTTTTTATATCCTCATAATGTGCTATCATTTCTTACGTAAAAATTGACCAAGTGACAATTTGTTTATGAGAGAAAACCCATTGATACCATACAAACTCATTTGGTTCCAAATATCAAGTTGCAATGTGTAACTTTTTTGTGTTTTGCACATTATGGAGAAAGAAATATTGCTCCATCTGTAGTATCCATGTTACAAGATTCTTGCCATCAATCCAATGTTAGAGTCTATGAAATCATGATTAAACTTTTTTTTGTTCACATTATGATTTTCCTCTACTACCTTTTTGCCATTAGGAAGCATTTCTTGTAGCAACTTTTCCAAACCTCCTTTCAAACCTTCCATGTCCTTCTTCAAATCTTCAATGTTTACTTCTAAACCTTCCATCTTAGCTTCCACATCTTTCTTTAAATCATCCATCTTAGTTTCCATGCCTTTACTTAAACCATCCATCTTAGCTTCCACGCCTTTCTTTAAACCATCCATCTTAGCTTCGGTTACTTTTTGTCAAAGTGAATTTTGTTGCACTCGGTCTCATAATTTTGATATATCATGTTGCATTTCTTCCTCTTCTTCATGTTTCATGCTAGATATTTGAGGTTTCTTACTAGGTGTTTCCATTTTCCCTCTTCAGGGCATCAATTAATGATAATTATGCTTCACTATGCCCTTTGAATTCCTTCAAACTAATTTTTCAAACCAAAATTATGCAAAAAAAAATTAAAAAATACACACCTTTTTTCACTTTGTAGGAGTTTGATATTGAATCTGTTATATATTTGTAATTGCGGATCTCCAAATTCTGAAATTTCATCCTACGATAGACCTCTAAGTCCTCTTTCCAACTCCACGAGTCGTATCAATATTGGATTCTCCAAGGAAGCGTTATGCGAAATTTCCCACGATGACCTGGTTATAGAATGATTTACTAGAGTGAACTTGTACGAAGTTCTTCGTGTCACTATTTTTAAGTTAGGTCTTCAAACCTATACATGAAAAACTGCAAGTTGTCCTCTTTCTGTAACTTGTTACGAAATGTCAATATGATACTCACAATGAAAGTTATGATGGTTTTACCCAGATCACATGTCTAAGATATAATTCAGGAGCCTGCAAAAACCCTCACTTCCTTGTATCATATCTCCAAAAATATAGCAAGACAAGATTTGAAATCTGTACCTAAGGTTCATAAATATTTCAGCACAAATGGATTTTAAGTTTGTATTCTCAAGCATCGTAGAGAAAAATTTATAGCGAAAATTCTACGATGACCTATTTGAAGCATCAAAACCCTAAAATCCAAAGCTTTGATACCAATTGTTATGCAATCAACTCACAAAATAGAAGAAAAGATAGAGAAACTACTTCAAAATTAGCCTTTTTGAGGGGGAAACCCCCTTTACGTTACACAAATTGACAATTCATAGATGATACAAATGAAAAAACCTCCTTTCTATATATAGGAACCTAAGGGGTCACAATGTAATCAAAGCCGGCATAACAATAATAAGATAAGGGAACAACAATAACAATAGTGGCCTTCCATGGAACACAATAATAACAATATGGGGACAATAAGGGCACAAAAATGACAATAAGGGCTACAATGACAATAGTAATGGGGGAATCACTAGTATTATAGGGAACTAACATCTAACTTGTTGGGTAACCTTACCACTTCTCAACCTTCTCTTCCAACTAGTTATCAGAAGCTTTCCCTTGATCCTCCACTAGTTGTTCAAGTGATTGATCAAAACTCATCTTTGGTCAATCCCACTCTCTCTGAAAGTGAATCCCATGAGTTAGTTTCCAACTCAAACAGAAATTTACAATCGTATGACACCCATGGCCTACAATAATTTTATCCATTTTAACATCATTTATGTTGCATAGTCTATTTTCCTTTCACATAGGACAACAACACACCTATACTGTAAAATCAATTATGCTAACACTGTACATGTACATTTAATATTAGAAATTAAAATAATTAAATTATTTAAATTGAGTGTATTTTCAGTAATTAAAAATAAATTATTTAATTTTCTTATATATTAGATGATTTTTTTAAAGTTATTATTTTTTTCAATAAAATGAACATGAAAAAAAATATTAATGGTTAATTAGTCGAGTCAGATATTTCTAATAGTTAACCATAAATCTGAATGAAAACAAACTATTATTAAAAGAAAAGATCATACTTACACCAAATTACTTCTTGGTGCTCTTTGGTGGTAAACGTTTTCACAATGCCCTATACTTATGAGTTGTTAATCTGTATTAAACTTTAATTTTCTTTTTAAATAAAATATAATTAAATTTTGGGTTACTAGCTCAAGTGTTTGGGAGTATTTTTTATCTTTTTTCCATTCAAATTCAAGTCCAAAGTACATTTTTGGCCTTTGTGATAAGGGTTGAAGAATAGATGACCTTTTATAGTTTGACTACTACTCCATAGGTATTGATATGGGTCAATGGGTCTTAGCTCGAGTGGTTGTGGCACATGGCCCATCACAATAAGGTTGGAAGGGTAGGCATTCTTCGTGGACTGAAGAGGTTGTTAGTTCCCTTGCCAAGAAAAAAAAGTATTGACATAGATATTATACGCATTACTTAAATAAATTACTTAATTCGGCATGATCAACAAATATATATATTTATTATATATATATTAATAATATATATATATATATATATATATTATATATATATATTTTTTATTTATATTTTAATCTTATAATTACCTATAATTATATAACGATAGTTACCTGCGATGATTCTGGTGTACTGTTAGGCACTCCAGGGATGTGAAGGTCAACTTTGTGGGAAAAATCTAGTCATCTTAAAGACTAGTGTGACCCAATGTAATAAAGAACATTTTATATGTTTAATTGTAAAATATTTTCTATCATTATAATCCATGTCAAAAAACAATATTGTTACTTCTTACAATGCACTCAAAAAGATTACCAATGATTAATCACTTAACGAATTTATTTATAAATGAAATAAAATATTTGTTTAAATTTATCTTTCATATTTATGATAAAGTATAGTAGTTTTAAAATTTATATGAGTTATTTACCTGCAATTTTATTCCATAATGAGCATGATGATGAAACAGGGATAACAACTCCATACAGGCGATTCCTATTTCCACCACAAAATTTTAATTAATGCCCCTTGACATGTGGGGGAGATAAAGAAATATAATGCGCCCGGTCATGACTCGAGGACAAAAAACCGGCGAGCACTATATTTCTTTATCTCCCCCACATGTCAGGGGGCATTAATTAAAATTTTGTGGTGGAAATAGGAATTTCCACTCCATACATGTTATGGACACCTTTTCCTAACTATAAATAACAAAAATATTATGTATATTTAAGTTGTATAATACTATAGATATCAACTATTATTATTAAATAATTATATATATTCAAAACTAAGAGATATCACAAAAATTTTCCACACATTTAAAATTTAAAATAAATATAGCATAATTCATTCTATAGGTTTAATTGGAAGATATTTGTCATCATTATAAACTATGCATCACATTGAATTTTATATTGTAATGCATTTAAATCATGTTACTCCTCTTCACATTTAATATATATTGCAAGACAACCAATAACTATGATGTTAGTAACTCATTAATGAGCGGGCTTGTATATGTTCATTGTTGAATAATATACTTGCTTAAATCAAATCATGGGCACATACAACCCTCGAGAATTAAAGGTCAATAGCATAATAAATATTGGTTCCCATATTGCAATGCATTTGAAAAGATCACTTGTGATTCGCCACTTAACAAATTTATGCATAAATGAAATAAAACATTTTATTAAAGTTATTTTTAATATTTTTAATAAATTATAATGCTTTCCAAATTTATATTGACTATTTATTATTTACATGAGATTTTAGTTGACAATTGTCATGATGAGGGAAGGATGAAATTTATTACATGTTATTTGTAGCATAATATCTTAGATATGTTGTTGATATGGGTTTAAGTCTAGTTGTGTGAATAACTAATAGGGATGTGTTTGAACTCCCCTATCCCCAATGCCCTTCATGATGGTTGTTAAATTCATGAGATAGATGGAGGAACCTAGAAGAAAGATCGGCAAGCATTTGGGTTTAACCATTCAAAATCATGGGAATTTCATGATGAGGACATTTTCCTGTAACCGAGGATACAATAATAGGGAAAGGAGCACCATAGAAATTATCCAAGAAACGGGGTTCAGGAAAATGAAGACAAGATGTTCTTTAACATGATGGCTACTTTATGAAGGCATTAATGTCATTGGCTTTGTTTGGTTTCTAGATTTTATCATAGGGTGCTCATTTTTATTAGCTAATTTTCACCTTCCTTCTAAGGTACAAGTCCTTTGAATGTTTTATGGAGTGGAATCAAAGCCTCATAGTAACAAGGATGAGAGTTTCCCAAGGTATCAAGTGGGGCTTACCTCTTGCTAATCAAATTTCCTATTTTCACATGTTCTCATTGAAGTTTATTAATTGTAGTTGTGACTAAGGGGTTTTGATATATCTCTAATGCTTGTTTTTGAAGCTCTAAAGGAAGAATGGGGCAATGTGTAGGGCAGCGAAGAGATGGGAAGAACTCTAGAGGCCCTAGATGGGTAAGTGGAAAATATTACTCATCCCACCTTACTTTCCCCTCTGACATACTGAGGGAGTCCTAGGTGGTAGATTAGAGGTATTACCAATAGTGTTCAAAGGATGCATAGCAACAAATGGAGGACTTGGAGAAAACAATAAAGGAAAAGGAATGGAAGTTATCATAAGACAATATTCTAACTGAGGTGAAGGATTGGATCATTGAACATGGAGATTCATATACAAGGGACACAATCTTTTCACGGATCATAAAAAATCACTATGTGATGGAAACCATAGTGGATTAGTTCTAGAAGAAAACATAGGCATCCAATGAAGACACCTAATACACCCTCAAGATTTTAGAGAGAAATTTCTAGACATTATGTAAAGGGGTTTTGATCACCAAGTTGTTAGCAGAATTGATAGTAATGAAATATAAACACTATACCCAAGATGAGGAGTTATGTGGCACACCATTCTATTATACAGTATTTTGTCACACTCCCAGTCTCATATCCTAAGTGTCACACTTTGTGTCATCAATGTTGTAAGTGTCACAAAGAGATGAAACATGTCAAAAACATTGTATTCACCATGACACATGCTTAGGTGCATCCCTAAAGCAAGAAGAAGACTTGCCTTGATGAAATCCTGAAGAACTTTTCCAAAACCTTGTTTTACAAGTCCAACGCTACCTTTTGCAGACAAACATGGACTGGTAACCCTTTTTCTAACTAGTGACTAGTGTCGGTAGCATGCCTTTTGATAGGAAAATCTACAGGGGCTCTCTTTAGGCAGTGTTTCCCCAAATGTAGGAGAAGCTTCTCCTAGTAGAAGTCTCGAGAACAATGAGTTGGTTGCAGTTGAATGAGGATTAGAGCGAGACCATTCCTGATTCTTGATCCTACTTTCATGGATATCCCCCTTGAAATGTGGAACCTCTCCTTCCTTTCATGAATCCTCAGTTCCCTCTTCTTTCCTACAAATAAAACCCCTACCATCTACTTTTGGTTAGCTCTTGGTTAGCTATTTCTTGGTTTCCCTCCTATGTTGAAACTATGCCTAAATGATACCCATTTTGCTAACGAGAAAGGGTTCCTTGAAGGTCTTGGCTAGGACTTGGAAACTCATCTAAAGGAAGCTTCCAACATCAAGGCTTAAGTGGTTATATGATTCCATTGCCATATATTAATAATTCATTATGTGTTTTCTTTCCATAAATGTGTTGATTATCACTCATTTAGTGTAATACTCCTTGATATGTTATATGGTTTATATTTGAATAGATTTTTCTATGTATATGTTTATTATCTCCACATAATTTTCCTTGTATGTATTCATCCATATCGATGAAGAAGATACTGAGCTTGGAAGTACGAGAATCAAGGCCGACACCAACAAATTTTAGTATCAGGGTGAGGTAGGTCATATATCCTCCTTTGTGTTTTCTCGTATAAGGTAGGAAAGTTTTCACATATTTGTCTACTTTTTTCTTAGATCCTCCCATAGGATTAGAGGGATTGTTTATGTCTGCAAAAAGGATTGCCTACACAACAAAATTACAACTGCACTCTGAAACTTGTAACCCTTCAACCCTCCTTTCTATCTTTGGTATTTTTCATTAGTTTGACCAACCTCCTTGTGATCCATGATTTAGGGTCATTTTGGGTCTATATTTTGAGTAATACGTTCTTTACAGTGTCAATTCTGGATCTCTCTTTGTATTTCTCCTCATCTTCCTAAGAATTTCTCACTCGATGCCCTTTTGATTAGAAATAGTCGCACTGTCCACGCCGAATTGTCTCATCATAGTCGCACTCCCCTATCAGCCTGTCAGTAGGAGTTTTTACCATAAAAGTAGCACTAATGCACCTTATCAACATGGATTTTTATCAAACAAGTAGCATTGATAGAAAAATTGAGATTTTTTAAAGGTTTTTATCGGAAAGGTCTAGAGCGTCTTGATCTCTGACGTGTTCTCCTGCTCTATGTGCATAGAATGTTCCATCATTTTTGTTGATTTCTTATTGGTTTGCAAAATCCCATCCTATTATTTGAAGTAGTGAAAGTGAATTTTGGTTGTCTTTAGTTATTAGTTTAATTGAATTTATTGTTTGATGCTTGTATGTGTGGAAGGAATATTGACTTGTTATTGATTAAAGCACTATTAGTTATTTTGAGAACCATAAAATAAATCGCATTTGCATTTTCTTAGCTTTCATCTCAAAGTTTACTTTTCGAAATGCATTAGATTACATTGCATTGAAAAGTCATTTTTGGGATTATCATTGAGCATACATTACATTTCTTAGTGTTGAAAGTTAAGTTGAAAGGTGCATTTCCATCCATTGAGAAGAAAAGTAAAAAAATATCATTTTACTTTTGGTAGGCCCATTGGAATAGTGAAAGCGTAAATTCTAGTTAGGAAGCTTTGTTTGTTGCATAATTGGTTGTTGCACAAATATTTGCATTTTTCCCCTAAACTAGATAGCTTTCATTGAAATGAAAAGAATAATGTATTCTCATATTAGTTGCGTCATAGGTTTCTTCAGGTGACACCGATCCTTGAGCCTTAAAGTTGAAGCTTAATCCAAGATGAAATTTAAAATTTATCTCAATGAACCTAAGGAGCATTTGGAACATTAACATAAACATATAGAGGTCTATGCTAGAGACGTGTTCTAGTGTCGTTAAAAGTAGGAGTTGTCATTCTTTGTGAGCATTGCATCCTGGTGATGAAATCTTGTTCCATGTATGAAAGTGTATAGGAATGTTCTCTAGTACTTTTGGGTATATCGGAGGTGCTCCATGCATGAAAAGTATAAAGGAACGCTCTCCTAGAATGGTTATGCATTAGACAACATGACTATAGACTACACTCCCACGTACCGCCAAGAATATTTTGGGAGTCTGCAATAGGTTGCTATCCATACATAAGCAACCGACTGTACTTCCTTCTATACTGTGATACACTAGACACAACATTCATGGCGATTGGTTTTCCTATGTTAATTCCTTGGTTTTACAAGGTGTATATTGGAGTTCATAGTTACTTGGTAAACATTTATGCCTAGTTACCCCTTTTTATTTATTTTTATTATGTTCTAAAATCAATATATTGACTTCAGAAAATCATCCTTCCTATGGAAATACTCCTTAGTAGATATTAAGTTGAGACTAATGGCAACAGTGCCTGAGTTCACCAACCAAGTAAACCCCTCTGACTGGAATCCTGGTCCTTTTCCTTCTTTCAGAAATTTTGTTGCTTCCTATATGGAAACGTTGTCCCTTCATGGGTTTTTCATTGGTTTCTGAGTTTGGTTATTTTTGACCCCTATGGTTCTAAATGTCCAAACTGCACCTCAACTAGGCTCTACTCCACCTGCAGAGTATCAACCTCTGGTTGAGCCTAAAGTTGACTCTTTTCCTTGTTCGCCTATTTGGTCTTCTTCCTCTTCTTCCTCTTTTCCTAGTTAAAGATTGCAAGTTGTTAACTAGATGGATAAGAAGAAAAAGAAAATGAAGATTAAGAAGAAGAAAATAACCATAAGGCCAACCAAGTGACCATTGCTACAGATGCAGTTGATGTTGGAAAATCTTCCAATCAACTGCGTAAAGTGAAATTCCCTTGTAATATTTGTAAGGGTGATCACCTTCTTCGAGAATGTCATGGTATTCCCAAGACATTAGAAGTGTGGTCCACAAGTTCACGTCGACCTTTGTCATCAACCTCTGGATATCATGTTGGTGATAAACATTTAACTAGTGACAGTAAAGCCCATGGCAAAAATGGAAAAGCCAAATTTCCCTATAGGTTATGAAAGGGCATCATCATATTCAACTTTGCCTTTATATGGATGAAGCCTCTAACATGTTGGGTAACCTTACTTCTTCTCAACCCTCTCTTCCAATTGGTCATCAGAATATTTCCCTTGATCCTCCACTTTTTCATCAAGTGATTGAACAAAACTCATCTCTCATTAATCACACTCTCACTGAAAGTGAACCCCATGAGTCTATTTCCAACCAACCATTGGTCAGAAAAATGGTCCACCCGATTCCGCTTTCAGTTCATCGTGTCTATCCCATAGAGAGTGAAGTTTGTACCACTCAATTTCTTGTGGTTTCTTCAGATTCTAAGGAATTATGCGGAAGTCCTCATGTTCCCTTGGTATAGGGGGGTGATCCTACTATTCCCATAGTACAGGGGGGCTCCTCCTGTTCCTATATAAAAAAAGGGTAGTCCTACCTCTCTGATGGCACTCGCTGCAAGTATTTTAGTCACTTTCTTTGATTGGATTTGACTGGCTGGATATCATCGTCCTCCCTATGTGCCCTTTCGGATCATGGTATAGGCTTATAATGTATTTGTACCTGGCACAATAATATATGAAGGTGCAACTTGTAATCACTCAGGTTTTCCTAGAAGTTGTAAGAAAAGGGAAAGGAGGCTGAGGCAACCACAAACCAATCTTTTAGATACAGATTCTAGCCAATCTGCATCCAGAGAGGGCTCTCTCTTTAAGTTTTAGCTTTGCTTTTTAAAGATATTAGGCTAGTTATGAAGTTTGGGAGTTTGTTTGAATTTGGGTGGTGAGATTCAATAACAAATGGATAAGACTCAGTAGTTTAGGCCATTGGGCCAATGGAGTCAAATAAGATGGATTTACTGGACTTGGTTTCTTAACAAAGGATGGTTTTACAGAGCAAGATGGTCAAACAGAGAACAAACAATGATTTTGAAATATATGGAATGATTTAAAAATGGGTGAAAGGCAATTAAGAATCCTTCAACCTATTTGAACAAGGGAACTTGAATTTATTATAAGTAAAGAGAAATTAAGTATTCTTTAAATAATAATCAAAGTGACAGAACTAAAAAACAGGAGCAATTAAGATTTCACTGTTTATCCTAATTCAGAAGAAAACATAGAAAATGATAACTTTTGAAGACAGAGTGCAATCAAGCATATTCGGAATTACTCTTTTTGTTTGTCATTCAGATGTGAATAGAGATTATATAAGAAACAAGGAAAACTTTAAAACATAAGGTATAGATGACTTATTGATCTGGTGTTTGATTCAAGAAATTTGTTGAAAGTCCTTTGTCTTGATTCTTTATCCAGCAAGCCATACGAAAATTTTATCCAACCAACACTTTATTCCAAAAAACCGATATTACAATAATGTATATGAATCCACCTAAAATACTTGAAATGAAGAAGTATTTATACTAATTGTAAACTGAAATTTCTTGAAAAGATATCAAGATTAGTTTCACAAATATCTCCAATTGTTTACATTAATAGAACTTAAATAAAGGACATTCAAAACTAATAAATCTATTTGGCACTATTTCTATGGATTTATGGTGAAAAAAGAGAGAAAGTCGAATTTGATATCAACTCTTAGTTGATGATGAGGCATCCCAGTCACTAACTGCATCCTTCCTTTGTGCATTCTACCCCAGAAATTCTGCAAACTTAGGGTCCAATGATACACTTTTATATCTCAATCCATGATAGATATGTAAAAAGTGAAAGAGGTTTATGTAGATAAGAATGCTTTTGAAATAAGAAACTCTCAATTTCCCAAAATTCATCTCCAGATGTTCACAATATTCTCTGCAAAATGATGTCAAAAACAGGACTTTTCACAAACTGAAACATAGGCTGTGAAGGCATGCACTTATCTCCCTCTTGGTAATACCGATGTAAACCATGAGAGAGTTTGTTGTAGATCTACCTGTGAGGAACAAAAACCTCATTCAGTTTCTCAAAATACTTCTTGGATTGGCCACAATAGTTTCTGCAAAACTATGACATAAACAAGAAATTTCTGAAGAATGTACCATTTTTGCTCCAATTTCATCTTTTAACCTTAAACTTCTTTTGACTTTTTTTGACTTTTACTTTGGATAAACTTCATTGTAGTTGGTGAAAGTGTTTTCATCTTTGTTTAACCCTTAATGTCTTCATGTTTACTTTTATTGTTTATTGTTTTTTTTTTTGACTTTTACTGCTCTGTTTTTTCATCTGTCTTCACTTTGACATGAATTTGTATGATTTTTGTTGTAACTGTATTTGTTGTTTATCTTCATGATAGATGATTCACTTGACTTGATCTTCAATCTGATACTCTTTAACCCTGATAGACTTTGACTATTCTTTACTGTGTCCTTTTGCTTTCACTGTGTAGTTTAAGTTTTTATTGTCTGTGTCAACAGTAAATCGTCTAATTTCATGTTCCCTCTGCTTGTATTTCAGCTGTGTTTTATTTTAGATCTCTCTTTGAATATAATTTATAACAATCTTGGAGTAAAAAGGTCTTATGACTAGTATTAAGACTGTTTATCCAAGGCTTTGGTCTTCTGATCACCTGTACAACAAAACAAACTATTAAGAAAGCATTGGTTTGCAAGGGAGGTTGAAAAGGCTTCATTTGAGCTTGAGAGGTCTATGGAGTGAGTCTAGAATGCTTTTTAGGAGGTAAGCCATGCTCAAATTGGTTAATAGAGGTTTCAGGTGGCACAACATACTACAGCAAAGATGACATTTGTTCGCTTTATTTCACAAAACTGAGGTTGGCGGGGTTTTTTGTTTTTATCGGGCGTATGACATAAGCAAGATGTGACATTTTGTTGCTATGTGGAGGGTGGTAAGCGGTTTGTATCGCACCGCTTTTGAAGCTGGGTGGTTTTGGGCTGGGGGCGAGGAAGCATATGGATTGCGTGACGCATGGCAGAGGTATGGGTGCAAAACCTCCTGGTGATCGCGAGTTAATGTGCGGTCACCAAGGGGGGCGCGACATCATCATCAACCATTTGATGACAAAGGAGTGATCGGACGGTGGACAGGTGTTGGAGACGGTGGAACTTTATTTGTGCGGGCCCGATACATTAAATAGGTTAATAACTATATCGCGGTGATTTA
Organism: Pinus taeda; assembly: GCA_000404065.3. Taxonomy (NCBI): domain Eukaryota; kingdom Viridiplantae; phylum Streptophyta; class Pinopsida; order Pinales; family Pinaceae; genus Pinus; species Pinus taeda. Next base: position 261,410 of record APFE031759064.1, on the reverse strand, counting down.
TGAATGGCGGGGATGGTTATTAATTAACCTAGAGGGTTAATTAATCCCGTATTTTGTGGAGCGGGGGGGATTAGGTTCTTAATGAATTACAGATTAATTCATTAATCCTTTTTTAAACTATGACTATGGTCGTAGTCAACCGGGGGCGGAATATATAAAATGTCAGGGTGTTATATATAGTTAAATAATACGGGAAGGGGAATATTTTTTCAGGATTTATATAATATGTGTGTGAGTCGTTAATATGACTATGAAGTGGAAAAGCGCCAAGTTAAAATATTTCATGTATATATTCAAACTTAGGCTAAAGATAAAAAGGGGCTTTTTTAGGTGATATGGTGCATTATTCGTAAGTAAAATAGGATTTTACTTGTGAAAAATTTTATGAAATAAAATGAATAGTTTATGGATGATTCTAAGTACTTCAGCTCTCAAATCATTGGGCCGAGTGTCTTGTCCCTCCAAAATTCAAAGAAATGCTCTGAGCCCCTTTAATTTTCAAAGACCTTAATACTTTAGGGGGGATTAGTGAAATATTTAGGGGAAAAATGTGAATGGAAGTTAATTATTTGACTTTGTCTTGCTTGAACTGCATCAAGTATAATGTTTGCCTTGCACTTGTGATAAAAGTAAAATTTAACACATTTAGAGGCATGATCTATCACAAGTATCATTCTGCAACATCATCTACCTACCCTGCCTACTTTAACCTAACATTTTTTCTTCTTTATTTGGGTGAACATAGACTGGAAAACCCTTATCAAATTGTCCTTTTCTTTTACATGGCAAGCCTACCTAAGTCTGCACTTATTACATCCAATAGTTTAGATTAAATTGTTAAGCTCCTTTTTATTTACTCTACCTATCTAACTATCTGCCAAGATTACACTATTTGGTTAGATATTTATTCTCTATGCTATAACATGAAAATGAAAGATGAATGAGCCAAGTTTAAGTTGTTTGAATCTTCATGAATTGTGGCAAAAGTTTAACAAACTGCACACAATTGTTTATTACAGAAAATGAAAAAGTAGTGGCATTTAGACTTGCACACTTTCCTGGTCTATTTTTGTTTGGGGTTCATTTCTTTCACTCTTTTGACCATTTTATTTTTTTTACCCTTTGATTTTTCTTTTAGGGTATACCCTCTTTACAATTTTTTTATTTTTTGATTTTTTGACAATATGGAAAACCTTTGCAACAAGAAAGGTATGAACATATTACAGAGCTCATCAAGTCAATCGTGAAATATGTCACCTACTGGTATAGAAGCATAACACTGGCTCCACTTTGGGATGGCTTTCCCTGGGGGAAAGTCAAGAATAGCAGGTCAGATGGCTTTTGAATGACTTTGAGTGAACTATGGAATCTTCTTCTGCTTGTTGTTTTATTGTATGTATGACAATGACACTTCTTAAGCTTAGGGCCTTCTCTTTGGGCTTCAACTTCACAATCTTACCATATAATCGACAAGAAACCTTTATTCATCCTTCTTGAATCCCACTTGAGCACCTTGTAACTTAGGTAGGAATCTTTAGTCTTGGTCTTTTTATCAAAATCTTCTTAACATTTTCCTGTACAACTTGGGATTTGACCTGAAACTAAAAGTTTCTGCAACCTTCAAACAAAATTAGTAACGCATCAAGATCTTAAGGCCTTTTGATTAGATTCAAATCTTTAAGGATTTATTTCATAATCTACTAAACACTGAATTAAATCAAATTGAAATCCTACCTACTTACTCTAATTAGTTATCTGGCTGCTAGTTAGGTAAAATGAAACAACCAATGCAACCATTCAAGCATCATATACATTGGTGACTTTGGTTGCTTGTGCTTGTTGGTGTTTAAAATTGAGATCTTGCAATCAAATATAGCTTTGTTAACCTTTGAGAAGATAAGGAAATTCCCGATCTCCTTTGTTGAATCTAGAAACTATACAAAAGGATCTTGTAAAATATATACACTTCCCTTCAACTGATTCAAACAACTATGTAATTGTTCTGGATAGTCTCCATGCCATGAAACTGAAATAACACCTTCATCTTTATCTCCTTGTAGGCTTTTAGATGAGCTTTGTGATGATATTTCTATTGATTGTAATGTCTATCTGGTGAAACCATTATTATCTTGATTTTGACTCTCATAGTTTGTTAATGGAGAAAAATTATGATTGCATTCATCATTCAACCTATCAACTATTGGATCATAAAGAATTTGGAAGGATTGCTGCAACTTATCACATATAGGTTCAAATGGAACTTCATAGATTTCTACAATATGCTCTTCCTTTTCTTTAACATTTTATACCATATTTCCTTTAGAAATTTAAATGATTCAAAACAAAGAGGAAGGGAATCATCTTGGATAATTTGATCATATGTTCCAGCTTCCAAGTCTTCTTCTGCAACCTAACATACAATGGCATTTTGGGGCTGCAAATCTAGATATGAGAAGTATTGAACAAAGATTTTATGGCCCTATAATAGTTAATATCAAGACTTGTTGATGTTTGATTTCTAATTGCATGATAGTTATCTCCAAAATACTAAAATGAAGCAAAACAAAATTGTAAAGTTCCTTGACTGATTTCAAATTTTCTGCACTTTCCTCCTCATTCTCATAGCTGAAATGAACAAGCTGATCACTATTTTCAAGCTGTTGAACCTGAATTTTCTTATTCCCCAAATTAGCTTATGATTCCTCTGCAAGGTTAATTTGGATTTGAGAAACATAATCATCATCATACTGATCATATTTGGGTGAATCATCAAAAGATGTAATGTCATCAAATATACACATTAGATCAGGAGATTGCTCCTCCACATATTGCTCTATGAATCTATCTTCTGATCTATGGTAGATTGAGTTGGTAGGAATTTGTTCATGAATATCAACCTTTTCCTTGTCTGAAATAGATGTGTCATGGTTATTTTGAACAAAACATTCAACTTTCATTGTGATCTAATGCATCATTTCCTCTATTTTCTTTATCAAAATGTCAAGTTTTTCCTCTTTTTCTACTTTCAACTTTTCTCTTCTAATTTTCAAATTAACTTCTACATCTATTGCCATGTTCTGCATCTGTTCCATTGTTGAGGGGTTTCTTTCTGTTAGATTAAATTCTATCACTGAATCAAATTCTCTTAGGTAATGTAAAAGAGTTGAATCAGGGGGCGGTCTTATATTTAATGGTATTGAATAATAGCTTGATTAAATCTCTCTGAAAATTCCTATTTTGTTTCATCTGGATGTCTTTTTAACTGATTATATTCTTCTATCATTATGAGAAAATTGACTTTGATTATCCATGTATCAAGGTAGAGTTTGAGAAACTGCTCGAGATTTGAGATGCTTGCCTCAGGCAGGGCTTTGAATCAACTCTTGACTTTGTTTTGCAAAGAAAGAGCAAAAAGCCTAATACTAACATCCTCTTCATCTACTTCAAATAAGTTAAGATAATCTTCAAAAGCTTCAATATTTTTTTGGGCAGTGATACCATTCTCTCCATCAAACCTATGAGATACTTAGGATAATCGTTAGGGAAAGCATGGAGTGTAGAAGGTAAAATGAGGGGCTTATATCTATCAGGAACTTTATGAGGTGCTAGAATATGTATAGGGATTGTATGATTAGTCTTAATTTTTTTATTCTCCTTAATTGGAAAATGATCTTCATAAGAATTAGAAGAATGCTGCTCAAATGTGTAAGGAGATTTTATATCTAAATTTTTTAAAGGAAAATAATAAAAATTTAATCCAAAATCATCTCTAAAATACAATATACGTTGAAAAACTTTATCAATGATAAAAAACATAATTTCTTGGATAAAAATCCAAGTTAAAAGCCTGATCTTTTCACATAGTTCTTTCATGTTCATTTCTCCATTGGAGTCTTGATTGTGAATAGGTTTTGGAGTCACCAGGTGGATGATTTTAACCTTTGTGTGTATGATCCCTATCCACCATCATAGATCAGATCTAAACCTCTAAGACAATTCTGAAGAAAAAGTTAGTTGTACAGGAAACCAAATTTTGACTATTTTATGATTATTTTTCTTTTTTATGAATTTTCAAAACAACTTCTATGATTTTTTTAAGAGGCTTTAGATATGAGATTTAAACTTTCTTAAAGACTTATTTGACAAGAGGCACTGATCAAGTATTTGAAACCAAATGCTCAATCTATAAACTAGACTGGAGATAGACTGAAGCAGCATTCATTTACTTCTGCAATTTCAAAGCAAGAGCATTTCAAAGACTACTTGGCTAACTTCAAGCTCCATCTGTAGCTTATAAAGTAAACAATAGTAACAAACAAATTATTCAGATCCCCAGTGGAGTTGCCACTATGTTATCACTCAGGTTTTCCCAGAAGTTGTAAGAAAAGGGAAAGGAGGCCGAAGTAACCACAAACCAATATTTTAGATACAGATTCTAGCCAATATGCATCCATAGAGGGCTCTCTCTTTAAGTTTTAGCTTTGTTTTTTAAAGATATTAGGCTAGTTATGAAGTTTGGGAGTTTGTTTGAATTTCGGTGGTGAGATTCAACAGCGAATGGATAAGACTCAATAGTTTAGGCCATTGGGCTAATGGAGTCAAGTAAGATGGCTTTACTGGACTTGGTTTCTTAACAAAGGATGGTTTTACAAAGCAAGATGGTCAAACAGAGAACAAACAACGATTTTGAAATATATGGAATGATTTCAAAATGGGTGAAAGGCAATTAAGAATCCTCCAACCTATTTGAACAAGGGAACTTGAATTGATTATAAGTAAAGAGAAATTAAGTATTCTTTAAATAATAATCAAAGTGATAGAACTAGAAAACAAGAGCACTTAAGATTTCACTGTTTATCCTAATTTAGAAGAAAACATAGAAAATAATAACTTTTGAAGACATAATGCAATCAAGCATATTCTGAATTACTCTTTTTTTTTATCATTCATATATGAATAGAGATGATATAAGAAATAAGGAAAACTTTAAAACATAAGGTATAGATGATTTATTGATCCCGTGTTTGATTCAAGAAATCTGTAGAAAGTCCTTTGTCTTCATCCCTTATCCAGCAAACCATACGAAAATTTGATCCAATTAGCACTTTATTCCAAAAAGCTTGTATTACAGTAATGTATATGAATCCACCAAAAATACTTCAAATGAAGAATTATTTATACTAATTGTAAACTAAAATATCTTGAAAAGGTATCAAGATTAGTTTCACAAATATCTCCAACTATTTACATTAATAGAACTTAAATAAAGGACATTCAAAACTAATGAATCTATTTGGCATTATTTCTATGGATTTATGGTGACAACCAAGAGAAATTTGAATTTGATAGAAACTCTTAGTTGATGATGAGGCATCCCAGTCACTAACTACATCCTTCCTATGTGCATTCTGCCCCAGAAATTCTAGAAACTTAGGGTCCAATGGTACACTTGTATATCCCAATCCGTGATCAATATGTAAAACGTGAAAGAGGTTTTTGTAGAGAAAACTGTTTTTGAAATAAAACTCTCTCATTTTCCCAAAATTCATCTCCAGCTGTTCACAATATTCTCTGCACAATGTCAAAAACAGAACGTTTCACAAACTAAAAAATAGGCTGTCAAGACATGAACTTATCTCCCTCTTGGTAATACTTGTGTAAAAAGTGATAGAGGTGTTTGTATATTGGCTTGTTAGGAAAAAAAACCTCCTCCATTTTCTCAAAATACTTCTTGGATTGGCTACAATAGTTTCTGCAAAACTATGACATAAACAGGAAATTTCTAAAGAATGTACCATTTTTGCTCCAATTTCATCTTTTAGCCCTAAACTTCTTTTGACTGTTTTTGACTTTTAATTTGGATAAACTTCATTGTAACTGGTGAAAGTGTTTTCATATTTGTTTAACCCTTAATGTCTTAATGTTTACTTTTATTGTTTACTGTTTTTTTTTCACTTTTACCGCTCTATTTTTTCATCTGTCTTCACTTTGACATGAATTTGTATGCTCTGTATTGTAATTGTCCTCCCTGTTGTTTATCTTCATGATAGCTGATTCACTTGATTTGATCTTCAATCTGATACTCTTTAACCCTGATACACTTTGACTGTTCTTTACTGTGTCCTTTTTCTTTCACTGTGTAGTTTAAGTTTTTACTGTATGTTTCAACAGTAAATCGTCTAATTTCATGTTCCCTCTACTTGCCTTTCAATTGTGTTTTATTTCTCATCTCTCTTTGAATATACTTGATAACAACATTGGAGTAAAAAGGTCTTATGACTAGTATTAAGACTGTTTATCCAAGGTTGTGGTCTTCTGATCACCTGTACAACAAAACAAACTATTAAGAAAGCATTGGTTTGTATAGGAGGTTGAAAAGGCTTCATTTGAGCTTGAGAGGTCTATGGAGTGAGTCCAGAATGCTTTTTAGGAGGTCAACCATGCTCGAATTGGTTAATAGAGGTTTCAGGTGGCGCAACATACTACAACGAAGATGACATTTGTTCGCTTTATTTCACAAAACTGAGGTTGGTGGGGTTTTTTGGTTTTATTGGGTGTATGATGTAAGCGAGTTGTGACATTTTGTCACTATGTGGAGGGTGGTAAGCAGTTTGTATCGCACCGCTTTTGAGGCTAGACAGTTTTGGGCTAGGGGCGAGTGAGCATATGCACTGCACGACGTGTGGTGGAGGTACGGGTGTAAAACCGCCTGGTGGTCACGAGTTAAAGTGCGGTCACCAGGGGGGCACGATATCATCGTCAACTGTTGGATGACAAGGGAGTGATTGGATGGTGGATGGGCATTGGAGACGGCGGAACTTTATTTGTGTGGGCCTGACACATTAAATAGGTTAATAACTATATCGGGGTGATTTATGAATGTTATGAAACCAACTCAAGAAAAGATAGAAAAGATAGATCAACGCCTTAGAATTCAGCCTCTTCAAGGGGGCAACCTCCTTTACATTACATAAATGAACAATTCTTGGATGATTCAAATGATAAAACCTCATTTCTATAGATAGGAGTCTAAGGAGTCACAACATAACCCAACCGACCTAACAATAGTAATATAAAGCCACAAAAATAACAATAGAGGGATTCTATGGGGCACAGTAATAACAATATGGGGACAATAGGGGCACAACAATATTAATAAGGGGTACAACTACAATAGTAATGGGGTAATCACTAGTATTATAGGGACCCAACATACCCCTCTCCTTCAAAAAAGTGTTGTCCTCAACGCTTGAGTAGTTTTGGATGCTTCTGTATAAAATTCTCATCCTCCGACGTGGAATCTTCAGCAGATAAGTTCTTCCACTTGATAAGATACTCTGAAATTGATCGATTTCATAGCTATTGAGTTCCTGTTTCTGTGACTACTTTTGGTTCCAATATAATTTTTCCTTCCTCGCCACTTTCTGGCAATATTGTTTGAACTGGGAGCTTATCGCCTATAATCTTCTTTAAACATGAAACATGGAAAACTGGATGCAATCGAGAAGCTACAGGAAGCTCTAATTTGTATGCCATAGTACCAATCTTTTGCAACACCTTGTACGAACCATAATACTTTGGTGATAATTTATTATCCTT